>NW_019091485.1:143991-180820 GCF_001949145.1 Acanthaster planci | reverse complement strand
GAATGATGAATTTTTGAAGGATTTTGAAAACGGAAAAAATGATAGTCATGCTGGCCCAGCATCATCAACATTGAAAAATGCCCCGGCACGAAGTGGTTAATGGCTCTTGTAAGTAGATCACAATGTATCATCTGCAGTTGCAGTGTAGATTCTGGAACTCATCAGACGGACATTTTATGTGTCGTCCCGTGATAAGCATCTGGCATTCAAGCAGTCATTTCAGACTCCTGCCATGTCAATTCATAATAATCCTGACAGCCTCTGTAATCCTCCATCAGGTTTTGCAGGACTTTGCAAGATTTAAGAACCTACATTTAATCAATATATTTGGGAACTTGGATGACTCTTTCAAGCTCTAAAAACAAAGAATCCACCAATGGCAGCACTGACTGATTTTGGCGGATTCAGAATGTTTCCTTGCAAAACAGCCCAGAAAGTTTGAGTACACATTCCAATGTTTCCTTTAATACAGTAAGTACAAGAGGCACTTGTATCAAGTCCAATTATGGGTACTTGAGAAGTACTTAATTGAGTGCTTGACTATAAGACTGGAAAAGTCTGGTATCCAGAGAGTTTGTATACAAATTCGTATCCATAAACTGACAGAAAAAAGCTCATACAGTGATGGTGATTTCCAGGTCAGCATCTCCGGCATCCCTGGTGTCCACGGTGAATTCCACTGGCAAGCTGGCCAGTACACCCTTCTCTACACCTGGCCCCTTCACCTTGACTTTGCTGGCATCGTACTGAGGCAGAACTTTGGAGTGGATGGGACTGTGGGGGTAATGCATTGCAAAAGAAGAATAACCCCAAAACTTCACAGACACAGATCATACAACCACGTGTAGATCTACCTGAGTACATTTGATCAGCTGATGTGACAAAAATCATCCGATGAGAGTTAATACGGGTGATTCACGATGAAGTGCGCCACCAAGAGTTTGCCACGGAGAAATGGTCAACAAAAGTTCTTTGCCCTGGGTGGGTAACTTGAATATTTCTGCTATTTTTTTGTCTGCGTTAAAGATTTGGGAATGGTGTAAGTATTGCTATCAAAGTAACACAAAATGATATTTTTTTCTTCTGCAGTGAATTGCTTTGGCTATTCAAACAACTGCAAGTATCATGTCTGATAATGCTGTATTATCCCCAAAACATTTATCCAAAAAGAAACAGTCAATACAATTGTTGGTTACGACTGCTAAAATGCTTCCCTACTACCAGAGCCACATACATAGGGCCTGTTTGTTTCACAAGGATCTGGATCGCGATCAGTGATCCGTACACTGGTTTGCACCATCCATTAGGCAAGTTTTGGTGTCTGTACACCAACGCTGATTGTAAACCAATGCTGATCACTGAACGTGATCCAGATCCATGTGAAACAAACACGGCCAGAACGAGGTCATGCATGACATGGTGAATGGTGCCATTTTGTTTCCACAACAGAGGGCTGCTGTGAGGCTGCACTCCTTGATTGGAAAATGGCTGTGAATTAAAGTGCTTCAAGGTGGCATGACAGGCAACAGACCAAAGTCTCTTATGTGAACACACATATGGACGTTAGAACTACAATGGCTTCTGACCTGAAGATGTAACAACCCTATCACTTGCTACGGCCTCATTCAGGACCAGACAGGCCCACTGCATTTTACTTCAGTTTCTTTTCATTCCATGATGCCTCCATCTTTCAAAGAACTACATACACCTTATTAAAGTCTAAGCTTGATGATTATTTGAACAAGTTCAAGATAGGAGAGTCTTGCGAGACAGTTTTAACTTTAAACTTTCATTTGTGTAAATATAAACCTAGTGACTGATTACGATATCTGTTGGAACCTCAATTACATCGGAACCTCAACTACAGTGGAATCATTGTGCCAGCCACAGTTTAACATATCAAATATAAATACTTGAGAATGTGACGCTATCTGCAAGTTGATCTAGTTTCTTTACCAACCTCTGTGGGATCTGCCTTCCTCCATACGTGACGTCCACCTGCATTTTGCCTTCAGATTTGGGCACATAGCTGACATCATAGGTGCCATCTTTGTTGTCAACTACCTTGGCCTTCTCAATTGGAGCTGGAACAATTAGGGAGTGCACATCAACATTTTATCCAAGGAGATGTATGAAAATGAATGGTTCAGCACCAGAATAGTTGCACCTAATACTACTACTAATTATAATAGTGCATTTTTAAAGTGAACTATGAATTAAAACTCCCTCAGACCAGTTTTTGCAAAGTGAAAAATAGTGCTATTCAATTCGGCACAACAAGGACTCCTCCCCAACACAACAAGCCACAAATAATGACTAACACTGAAATCAGATCACAGAAATCATACAGTATTCAACCCAACCATATACTGACAAGTGACCACAGTAACCGTTATTTATCGAACATGGCACATTTACTGTCAGCTCAAAGGGTCTGTTTGTTTCACACAGACCTTGATCTCGATCAGTGATCCCAACGCTGGTTAACTCCATCCATTAGGCAGGTTCTGGTGTCAGTGAACCAATGACATAGTACTGATTTAGATCCGTATCCATGTGAAACAAACAGGCCCAAAGTGAATCACATAACATACTCTCATATATACATGGGGTGGTACTGGGAGTACTGGGGAAGTCATTCATTATCAATAGCCATTTACCTCTCTCAGGCATGATGGTGACATCAAGGGGAGCCTTGCCGCCAGCCTTGGTAGCGTCCACCTTGAAGCCTGTTGGCACGTTGGCGCGGACTCCGTTGCGGTCCAGTCCGGGGCCAGATGCGGTGACCTTGCTGGCGTCAATGTGATCGGTGACCACAGGTCTGAATGGACTGCCTGTAAACGCAAGATAGGGCTTAGTATCCATGTGGCTGAAATGAGTGAGGAGCTGGAGCAAGGCCCAATTCATGGCATTGCTTACCATAAGAAAAAAAATTCTTTGCTAAACACAGCAGAAAATTCTGCACTTACCATCAGTGCATATCACAGGTTAGCATGAATCCTACATCCTGGATTTGAATTTCTCACAAAGTACTGTAAGCACAAAATGCTTACTATAAATGTAACCGTCTGTGGTTAGCAGCGCCATGAAATTGGGTTCAGGTCTCCAAACACTTCAAGCTGGAATCTTCAGCACATATTGCAAACAAAGCAAAGGTGTATTGTTCCTTCCATGGCTCTCATGAACAGGGTGTACAGCCATGACAGCACAGTTAATGGATTAAGTAAGTCACTACTGCATAGTTTTGCTTTGAAATCTAGCACTAACAAGCCACCTCAGGGACCACATTTGACATTACCATATCTCATACATATCCATGGTCGAGAGCGGAAATCTCACTATTCCATTCAAGTGACAGTCATTATTGGTGGTTAACTAGGCACACACACAAGGATCCATGAACAAGTCAAATATGCTACCACACTACACTGTTCCTCATAGAAAGTTGACTGGAAATGTCTTCCAGGTGAAGTACACATGTGTGAGCATTACCTAAGCTACATCGGAAAAACATACATCTTGATTGTTTTTAAATGACACCTGAAGTTACAATGACAAACAAATACGATTATGAGGTATTGTAAAGCTTTGCTTGGGAACTAGTCTATAAACGTCAAATACCTTAGGGAGCTAAAATCAACTATCCACCTGCAAACAATGTCATATTTGTACACCGTACCTGGGATGGGATCATCAGCGAAGGTGATGTGAACCTCATAGTCGCCTGGCACAGTGGGCAAATACTGCACAGTGCAGCTGCCATCTTTATTGTCAGTGCACTCCATGGCTGCCTCCGAGGGCCCTTCAATGGCCAGGCCCAGCCCCCCTTTGCCAGCCCCTTTAGTCTCCACAGTGAAGACGGCTGGCTTGTTGGTGACGGCTCTTTCCAGGCCGGGGCCATAGGCCTTGCAGCGCGAGGCATCGTGGCCGGGCAGGGCACCCACAGTGTAAGGGGACTTGCCCAGCGGCTGGCCGGCAAAGCTTACGTCGACAGTGTGCTCACCTAACAGTGGAAATGTGGATTAGAAAGATGCAAGTTAAACTGTGAAAATAATCTTTCAATACATATAAAGGCTGGTTCATACTTGGTTTGAAAGTCAAAACAAACATGACACTGTGAATTCATGATAGTTGAAGCTTTTCCAACTCCAGCAAAAACAATGTTTGCCAGATAAAATTCGCTTCACTCTCACATCCGCCTTGAGTATGAAATAGCAGTTAGAATGACAAAACTTGTGGATTTGGGGGTTGAATTTTTGTGTCAGGGATTATAAAAAACACCTGCATGCAGCAAAAACAGAAGAAATATATGCAACGGTAAACAAAATACCAAACTTTGTTGTGATGCTTCACCATAACCTACATGTATTGAACTTCTAAGTACTTTCAACAGTGCACAATAGATGCATGTATGGTTGTATGACAACTGTACACTCAGAAAGGCCCCTAGCAACAGAAGTATTCCACTATCTACATGTACTAAAAATGTCAAGGGCAAGTTTCCTGCACTGGCACAATAAGCACAAAGTAAACATGTATCTGGTTTTTTCTCAATGTAATGAGCTCTTCAAAGGAGACATTTAGGTCATTAGAACAAAGCTGTTCAAAGCTTGCATATTTAGCAAAGGTTGTTTGTCACATTAAAGACAAACTCATAGAAAAAACTGCTTTTTGAACGTGACCTAGCGAGGGAATACGAAGAAGGGAAAAACCTCTGAGCAATGGCCTCACCCTTTTCTGTTGGAGTATAGCTAACATCGTAGGTGTTATCCTTGTTGTCCTTGATGACGGGTTTCACCTTCTGGCCAGAAGGGGCAGTGATATCTGGTTTCAAGAGGTCCTTATCGAGGGGCTGATTGACTGGTTTGGCGTCAACCTGAAACTCAGCAGGACAGTCGCAGAATACGACTGTAAAAGACAAAGTAAAAAGTATTTTAAAAATGCAACTCAAGGAACTAGACGATTCACTGCCATTTCATTTGGAAGAAAGTCTTCAAGACCAGAATAGACAAAAAGACTGTACAAAAAGAAGGGATATAGACCAAATGGTACCCTTAACCAGTTCAGTTTCTCTGAATTTCCACTGCAATACATGTATATTGGTACATGTACAAACTAAAGTCCCAAGCGACTCTACTATTTTCTTTTTCAGTACAGCTCATGATCTTCACAATCCTGAGATTTCATCTTCCTGAGAAGATGAAATCCCCCCAAAATCTCCCTAAAGAAACCCCAAAACCCAGTGATTGTTAAAAAGAGTATGTGAACAACTTTTTTTATTTCTTAATGGCTGAAAATTAGATTGTTAGTTTGCCTCGCACTTGTGAAAAACCCAAAGCACTTAAAAACACTCATCAATTTCATCCACTTTGATTGTTATTTCTATCTTTGTTTTCAGGTAAGGAAGAGAGGTCTCACCACATTTAAGACAAAATTCTGCTGAAATCTATTGAAGACAAGCTATAACAGGAAATGATGTTTTGAAGTGTTTAATATACAAGCTACATGTATTAAAAGCTACGAAATCAGGCATGTCCATTGCCCAACACTTTAAAAGGTAGCTAATTCAGCACATTATTTCTGGACTGAAATTCATTGCTACAATACAAACATTTCTTTAGGAAAATATGCATTTCTCTGTAACAAACTACATCTGCAGCGGGTGCACGGTGAATTTTAAAGGATTCAATCTCCACACCAATTCTCAGAAAGATGCAAGAGAAGCAAGATTTAAACTTCAATGCTACTTTTATGTACTGGTGATATCTGCTCCAGGCAAATTTTGCTGCGTATGAATTCTCTGTGCATGCTAATCAAACAGTAGAAAAATTTTCAAGCAAATTTCTGCATTAAGCACCTTAATTTTTGTGGGTATTTCACACCAATGAATTGTTAGTTTACTATCTACATGTAGCTATCCAAGTTCAAAACTAAAGCCAATGAGGTTGGAACTCACTGAGCATAATGACACATATATAAGAACACCCAAAGTCGACTTTAAATCATAGCTCATCAATTTAGCCACACATTAAAAATAGCATGAACAGGTAAACCACACAGACTACGGAAACGAAAGTTAAATAGAAAGACAGAAAATGACAAGAAATTGGAACAAAATGATGACAAAGGGTAAATTATAGAAAACAGAAATGTGTATTGAACAGTGCTGAGTGTGAAATCCACTTGCAGGTTTCGGGTCTTAATGAAAACAGCATAAACCACACTTGGAAGAGGTCTAATATGAAGCTCGACTTTAGTTGCTTCATCTGAAAGAAATGAGGGAAATTTGGGAATTGCAACCACTCGCAATGTTGCTTTATGTACGGTATTTCTGCACAGTCACATCGCAGACAAAATGTTATCACGTTTAAAAGGTGACTAAACTGTATTTCTGGCCTTCTAAATGAAATCCTATACAAACAAAAAGGAAATCACACATTGTATTTTGACATAGGGCTACTGAAAAAGCATGTGCTGAGCTGAAAGTGTGCAGGCTGGTGGAATTTTTTTCATATAATAAAATATGATGATGAAAAGTATGATGGTACTGTTACTGTTTCTTAAATGAAATAAAATATAATGGTTTGTGCCACATTTTTCAAACAATAAACACCGAAGTTTTAAAGTCTGCTGTGAACATTTCACATTAATGAAAACACAGCCTTAAAAAGGCTATACTCAACAGTAATGATCAGTTTATACCAAATCCTAGATAGAAATGTTTGACTGGAAAGCTTTTTTAACAAGACATTCACAGAACAGCCAGCAAATTTTATTCATGAAAACATACAATTTGTGAAAGTCAGGTGCAGTCACAGCTATGGCATCACTACAAGGTCACCAACACACTGCAGCAATGATTGGTGATTGCTTTTTGTCACTCAGCATGGCACTCATTTACATGTACCGGTATTAAAGGCTTTGTGTCTGTCTCTTAAAGCCAATGTTTTGTATTTGGTTTTCCCAAAGGTAGCTGCAAAATGGAGAGCCATGTTAGTGTGATGCAAATCTTCTGCAAGTAGCTTCCTGGGATGTGCATTTGGTTTTAAGTTTGTACGGTGAAATCTGGTCATCAGCCCAGCACAGAGTTTGCTCTGAAAGGAGAGTGAATGACTAAAGGAAGTGCTCGTTTCAGCAGAAGTGATGAGTACTGTGACAGCAGATATGAAGATTAAGTAATGTTCATCTGCGGGGACTGATATTTCAGAGTATGTTAGGTTTTGTTTATGGGGAAGGCTAAAGCTTCTTTATGGTGCATTTTTAATATAGCTGTTGGGGAAAAATGTGATACCATTGATAATATCCCGCCACCTGGATGGAATTGTGATTATGATTGCAACATGGTTGTGTGGTGTTAGGCACAACTACCGCATGACCAAAAGGCCCAATGACCAACATGGAGCCAATTTATTACCCTTGTCATCATCCAATCCTGTTCCCTTGAGGGTGACCCCACTCAGGTCGATGGGCTTTCTGATATCAGCCCGACGAGAGAAATTAGGGATGGAGTAGCGGCCGTAGGTGACGTGCAAGGTGTGGGAGCCCTCCTGGAGGGGGTAGTATGTCAAGTGGTACAGGTCCTCATTCAATGGATCGCGCTCCACCTTGGTGTCCAAGTCCTCACCATCCGGACCAACAACTGAACACTCTACGGGTAGCTTGCCCTCTTCCTCCGGGGCCTTGCCAGCCGTGCTGCAGTCCACGGAGAATGTGCAGGGCAGATCAGCGTAGCCCTTGACCAAGCCCGGACCCCAGGAGTCCACCTCAGTGGAATCAATGACCAGCGCATTGAATGGAGAGCCAGGGATGTGCTGGTCAGCAAACAGAACGTTGACATTGTAGCTGCCGATTCTGGATGGGACATAGAAGACAGCGCAAGTGCCGTCACCGTTATCGCTGCACTCTATCTCTGTCTCGCTGGGACCCTCTACTGTGACACTCAGACCACCATGACCAGCATCAGACACATCAATCATGAACTCAGAAGGCTTATTAACATGACCGCGAGTCAAGCCTGGGCCCGAAGCAGAGCACTGAGATGGATCTGTTTTGACCACCACGTTGATGATGACGACTGCCTCCTGGTTAACATCAAACCCACCACAGGTCATCTTCAGCTCATGTGGCCCTTCTTCCTCGGGGACAAAGGTCACCTGGGTGCATGTCTCATTGACCGGTGTGACCTCAGCCTCAACCTCCTCCCCAGAAGGTTTCTTCAGATCAACGGCGAGCTCAGGAATTCCTGCTTCACTGATATCCACCTCAACAGTGAAGGGTTTCCCGAGTACAACAGCTGGGACACCACAAATACACATTGTAAACCAGCAGCAATGAAAACGTGAAAATCCCAAACGCAATCATGCCACAGACCTCCAATGCACTGGAATGTACTGAATTCAAACATTTCACCTGCTGCAAAATAAACATCTAACACTTTCACAACAGTGGTTTGATCAATGAATGAGGTTAGAATGGGTCCGCATGAGAAATCTCGTGTTTAATTCACACACACTGTACATGTAAAATCTCTTGGAGCTTGTAATATGGCATCAATGTACATGTAGTGTCATAACTTGGATGAATTCTTGTTTTGATGGCTGGATGCTTTAGTAATTCATTTCAGATGTAACATTTTAACATAAAATTCTTCAGTCTAAACGCAGAGTCTTGCTTCCCCAACTCAAAAATTATGCAGGCAGCACTATCTCTGGACAAATTTGCTATATACCAAGCAAGTCATAAGGGGACAGCAAAATGAAATATATCCCAAGCACAAAATTTTTCCTGTTTTAGTGGCATGCTATACAAACAGCACATTCCTTCTAAAGCATACAGGTACATCAGCGTGTGTCTAATCACTTGAGGACAATTACGCACGGCAGCCTGTAATATGAATGCAACAAATTTTTTATGAGACACGTATTACTTCAAGCAGTGCTCACTCCACAGCGTTCTACTCTTGTGCCTGTTTATTCTATCTCTTTTGCCGGTGTATTCTATTACAACAGAAAAAGTCAATGTGCGTCCCTCCAATTTTGTCAATGCCGCTGTCTTTAGGATCCCTCACAGCAAGGTGCAACTTTTTCACAGGTCAAGCGTGCTCATGGAAAACAAATTGAGGGATGTCAAAAACAGATAAATAGAAACAAGATCCTAGCTCTACCATGCAGAAAAGAATCAATCGACTTACTTGGCTCCAGGTCCTTGACCTTGATCTTGCTGACATCCACATTGGGGATGACCCGGACAGGGATGGGACTCTGGGGGACTTCCTTGCCACCAAACTTTACCCCAACGTTGTAGTCTCCCGGTGCCTCTGGTGCATAGTTGACAGTGAAAGTGTTGTTACCATTGTCCTGGACTTTGCAGGGAATCTCCTTCTCTCTTGGACCATTGACTCCAGGAACTGACTTGACATTGACAGCAACTGGGGCTATTGATTCCAATCACAAGATCACGACAAGTTAGGAACTATCAGGAATTTACACCGATAAGTACTCGAAGACTGGTAATAATGAAAAACATGAAAACTCTTCACAAGAAATTTGCTGATGGGGGTACTTTGAAATGCCAGACTGTCAAAATGTCGGTCAGAACGAATGCTAGTGTCAAGGGTGAAAAAGAGCTATTCAAAAAACCAAAGTCTATGTACTTCATGTCATCTGCGAGATTTGAGTGAAAAAATAGGAAATAAGGCAATGAATCCTGGGTAACAACGCTAAGTGAACTCTGACCTTTGCCAGCCTCTTGGCAGTCCACAGTGAACTGGGTTGGCTGTTTGGACTTGACTTTGTTGGGCTCAACACCAGGACCGTAAACTTTGACCTTGCTCAGTCCACCACCAATGTTGATCTGTGAAGGAAACAAGATCTAGTGTTACTCCGAGAACTGAGGATCCCTGTCAAAAAATTCCTCCAAATGGTAAATTTACAAGAACATGACAAATAAACATGCTTATAAGCTGGACATTTTTGGAATCTAATGGAAATTTGTTTGGTTTTGTGGATCTGGCGCAATGAACCTGGAATTTTCGAGTGAAGAAAATACTAGGAGCTCTAGCAAAAGTATGAGATGTAATGGGCCTTATTTCCTACAGAACAGCACTATATTTTACTAACCCTGTGTATGCTTGCAGCTACAATATGTTATTTTCTGTGACGTTTCAGCTCTTAACTTGGAATACATATTCCTCGTTGAATAAAAGCAAAGACATATAGTTTCCCTCTCACCTTAAATGGACTTTCGGGTATGCTGACTTCTCCCCAGGTGACGGCAACGTTGTGCTTCAGGGGTCTTGTGGGGGTGTAAGACACTGTGTACGTCCCATTCTTGTTATCCTTGATGTCGGGCTTGACTGGGTTGCCCTGTTGGTCATGGATGAGTACACCCACTGGGGCCTTGCCACAGCCTGGCGCCTTTGCATCCACAGTGAATTCAGTGCGCTTGTTCAGTTCCAGACCATCCTTGGCCAAGCCGGGTCCGTAGGCTTTCACCTGGTAGGAAAATGGAGTAGAATCTGTGGACTTGGCAGACTTGGGTTGGGCTTCACCATACCCTGCTGGCAAGGCTAGCTAGGCAAGCCTTAAGGCACTCAAGCTATTGTACTGCAACATCCTTCACAACATAGAAAGCTTAATGAAAGCAGCATTCAGGCTTTGGATTTAAGCTGTCTTGTCTCACAGTACACATTGGCTACAGCATACAATATTGGTCTTATGTGCAGACTAGTTTGCCAAAGAGACCCAGAAAACCATAGACTTCCCTTCAATGAAATACATGTACACTACATAATATCCGAACAAGTAAAACATACTAACAATCACAGCACCTGAGTGAAATCACTAAAAGCTTTCACTTAACTGCCCAAGTAAAGTGTACTTTAACAACAAGAAAATCAAGAAACCAATCATGCAGAAGGCCCACCCACAAAAAATGAGAAAACCGTGTCTAATTTGGACTGGAAGAGATATTTGCAAGTCTTTTCGGCGACACATCTGTACCTTTGAAGCATCAAATCCACCCTTGTCGGGGATAATCTGGGCAATGTAAGGGCTATGCACAATGTCCTCTTCGTCGCATGTGATGTGGATGGCATACTCGCCCTCCACAGTAGGGAAGTACGACACCTCACAGGAGCCGTCACCATTGTCTTTGCAGTCGATCTTGGCTTCTGATGGGCCCTCAATGGAGAAGCCTGCAATAACCAAGACAAGTTACAGCTAAGCTGGGAGGAGAATCAGAAGGCACGATATAATTTCTCAGTTCGAACACAAATCTCTTAAGATTTTCTTCCTGCAATTTGCAAAATGCAGTAAGAATCAACGACTGCAGTGTGAACGCCAGTTCAACAAACAAAACGAACATGAAAATTTGTGACCCTGCAGCAGACTTTGCAATGCAAATAGTCACAGGAGGAGCAAATTTCAGCTGGGTGAATTCAGTCACAAAAGCTTTGTGCTCTCAAAACCGCACTCGCATTCTCTTCTTTCATGTACATGGATGAACCAGCCTTGGGGACCCCTTCATCCAGTTGAATCTTACAACAATAACAAGAGGCCAAGGGTCAAAGTTTGTGTCCAACGGTATGCTTGGACAAAATAATGGGCTGTTCAAAATTTGGAAGAAGACCTGTCAATAGCAATGAACATGATGTTTTTGGATCAGTAGCCAGTTTTTTGTTTGGGCAAATCCTTTTTATTCTTAGTATAATTCTGTTCTTCGAAGCTCTGTAAGTTTGACCCTTCTTGTAAATTTTTCTCCTATAAAAAAATCAGAACCAACTCTAACACAAGTTTCAAAATGAGGCATCTTGTCTTGTCCAAATAAAGTGGTCTCCAT
This sequence comes from Acanthaster planci, assembly GCF_001949145.1. The sequence continues at coordinate 168,982 of NW_019091485.1, read as the reverse complement.
AGCTGTGACTTTGTCAACTGTCATCATCCATTTACCAAAGGAAGACCTCACCCTACACACAAGATTTGGACATGGCCTCCATCTACAATAAGTGACCTACAAAACTTCGTACCTAGGGCACCAACAGCACCATTGGTCTCCACGGTGAATTTGCATGGCTTGCCTACCACGCCACCCTCCAGCCCTGGCCCGAAGGCGCGGACCAGGGCCAGCGGTCCAGTGGCCTCGGGGGCGATGTTGACCGTGAAGGGAGCCTTGTTGATCTCCTTCTTGCCGTACATGGCATTGATGATGTAGCGGCCAGGCTTGAAGGGGCGGTAAGAGCAGGTGAAGGTGCCATCTCCATTGTCTTTGACCTGACATGGCTCGTCGATCCCGCCTAGAATGAACCAACAAAGTTTTGTTGCACGAAAAATGCACTGCCTTTTCATTTGCAGTCAAAGTTCAATCAAAGCTGGATTTCAGAGTTGAGATGCATTACGTGATGCCAAATAATAAGTACTACCAACATGATAAACATACACAACATACAGCATGGTCACAACAAATGGTTTAATACGGGAGGGAAGGAATGTCTGCAGGGCTGGAGTCAGTGTGAATTAACAGGCGTTTGTTTGATTAAAATATAGAGTTTCAATCATGACACAAACTGTAGTCAAATGCCTGCAGTGTTAAGTGTAGGCCACCGTACTTCCGACCAACCTGAGCAACCCCTGACCAAATCTTTTTCAAAATCATCAGATACAGGGAGTGCCGTGGAATTTTTTGGCTACAGTTCTGCCAATTACTATATCCAGATATCAGTGTCCTTGGGCTCGCCACAGATCTCAGAGAAAAAAGTATTCAGTCCATTCATTTCTACCAAAAGGCATCAATAAATTGTTAGTGACAATACTATACTGCTCAAGCAATGCCACTTTGCTGGCCTGCCAGTTGCACAGATGGTGTTTGCTTGCTATTTGCACACACAGGCAGATGCATCTATGGGGTTCAAATCTGCCTTGAGGCCAGTTTACAACCTGTAACCTTCAGACAGCCACTTTGAAAGGGTACAAAGAATATGCACCACCCAGCCTGGTTTGAATGAATACACTCACAGGGAGCCATGTCCTTGAATGTTGACAGAGTACATGTACATGTATTCAACAGCAATATACTTGTCCATGTAAGTACATGTACAGTGTGGCCCAGTGTGTATATGCAGGTACTGGACTGTTATCCATCAAGGAAAATTTGAAAAAGTTTCATAGCTGAAGGTTTTTTCTCTTCAATACCCATAAGCACTGCTGTAAAGTTTCAGAGATGAGATTGACATTCCTGTCTATTTCAGGGGCTGACTACTTTTGCTGGTACCAAATAATTTTCTTTCAAAATGAGTAGTTCCATAACATGACTTGAGCATGTCCTCAAGCCAGATTTTACCCTGCCCCCCCTCTTTCCTGGAGTACTTAAAATGGACTTCAGATAATTTTCTGATTATTATTCTATGGGTCTTGAGCCCAACAACAGGCAAGATGAAGTGGAATACTGATGAAGAAATGCTTACACAACATAGAGTAATTTGGGAATTTGTCAAAACCGTGCGTAGTCACTCTCAAGTAACATCTTCAAGTAAAAATCTTCAAAACATGCACACTGTGGCCCAGTATTACTAGGTACAAGAGACAAACTGCACAATTGAAGTGAACACAGTTTTATCTCATGGCCCTACCAACATCTTGGACCCAATGAGCAGGTGTGACAGAATGCGAGTTAATTTTATAATAGAGGGTGAATCAGCGCGAAAACTCGGATGGTTGATCCGGATGAACTCAACGTTACCGCAACAAGGCATTGTTTAGTGCTAAATGGAAAAAACCATGCATTCAATCCATTCAATTACAGTGCGCTACATGTTCCTAGAAACTCAGACTCAATTGCAGTGAGTAATGTCAGTTGTCTTGAAGAAAGAGGTAACATTTCACAATTTGGTTTTTTTGGGGGGGGGGTAAAAAGTTTTATACAAAAAGATTACTCCTTTTTCAAGGACCTCCTACCAAATTTGTCCCACACCATGACTATGATCACCTTCAGCAATATGATGAATAATGACACAGGTGACCCATTTTTGAAAGTCTTTTCTTCACTTGTCATTGCCTTTTTTTACTTAGATATTCCAGAGCAATTTTCAGATTTCAGCAATGCCACACCAAGAACATTCATCCATAATCTTCACAGATATTTTCGAAAATTTGAATGTTGTCTCTTGTATAGGAATGAATAAAAACAAACAATGATTTCAAAGTGAAGTTGAGGTTAAAACTCACATGTATATGATGCTTTTTCCTTCAACATTACGCAAAATCGAAACAGTTTCCTATCACAATTTCCAAGCACCCCTGTGCAGCCCATGCTGGTGTTATATTTGTGGCTGTACATTGTTAGATCATGCCTCATCAGCCAAGACAACCAACATTAACACTACAGTGCTTCAGCTTTCTAACACTCTTCCACACTCATTCCCACAGACACACACAGGTTAGGATTTACTTGGATATATACATGAGACAGCATTAATTGAAACACACCATGCGAAAATTCTATTCTTTTGATCTTTAAAAATCAGGCAGATAAGTTAGTAGAAGGGGGTATAGCTGGTGATGTGATGGTGGTGGTCAACTACAACTTTAATTTAAAGGGAGGATTTAGGATTATAGGGTGTTTGAAGAAACACTTAAAAAGATGGTATATGCCCTTCAACTGTCCCATACAGGATTATACCTCAATATCTGTGTCACATATCGGGACTGCTGCAGTAATCTGTCGGCTTCCAATGTCATTTGAAACTTCCTGTCAATAGCTCTTGTTTTCATGCAGTAATGCTCAACTACATTAATGACATGAATCCCCCTTCCTTTTTTTTTAATATCTGCAATGTCAGATGCAAAGTCTTCTTGATATTAATCACCCACACACAAAGTATTTATGGATGATGCTGTCTCCCAGTCTGTCTTATAGTCAAAGTGACTGGATAAATTTACAAACTTCTATCTCTCTCTCTGGTCTTCCAAACCTCTATGGCTGTAGTCCAACTTCTCCTTTTCTCACTAAAAACTCTTCTCTCTGTTTGATCTTAAAGAACACCACTGAAGAATAATAGTTTTGACTCTTTCACTTTTGCGAGTAACTCAAGACTCCAAACCAAATGAGACAAGGCTTGTCATCACGGCTTGAACGAAAAAGATGGCTTTCAACTGGGTTATATACTTTGTTTACCATGCAAAGAAAGCACAATACTTGAGGAGAAACAATAACATCATTACAACGTATGACACTGTAATGTGTTGCATAACATTAGCCAACAAAGTGCAACATTACACAATGTGTGCACTGCGTATGCATTATGTTTTCACAAAGCTCTTTGTTTCCCTCACAGTTGTGACATTGGACCTCCATGATTGTGTTTTATGAACAAAACTCTTTTCTTTTCTTTTTTCCGAGTGGATTGCCGTTACAACACTTTATGATTTCAATGTTTGAGTGCGTTTGATTTGCATGCATTCAACAGAAAAGGAGAAAGAGTAAGAAAGTGGTGCTCATCGACATTCTCTCAACATCACCCCTTCTTTCACTCCCACTTCATTTCTCTTTTGTCCTGTCACCACTTGAGGACTGCATGCATGGTTGGCTCCCCATTCAGCGTCAATGTCTCGGATCCCTGGCACACATTGAGGCTCACCAGGACCAATTATCTGAACTTTCAGCTGAGCTTCGCCCGCTTCCTTGGTGTTGATGTAGAAGACACACTCCTCCCGCACTCGCAGGCCCTTGCTCTGGATGCCACGCCCGTAGGCAAATGCCCTCTGGGGGTTGAAAGCTGCAAGAGGGCAGAAAGAGAAGAACATGGATCAGCGGCCACTTTTAAGACTACTGCCAGTGTTCACTATACCCAAGACTGCTGGCAAAGGCTGTCATTAAAATGCTCTCATTGACAACTAAGAGTGGAAAGTTCACAATAAATGCATTTAACTTTCACAGTCCAGCCCTGTAATTGGTTGATGAGCTTCCATAAGATATCACAAGATGTCTATTTTATTAAATATACACGCTTCTCTGAATCTAAATATGAATTAAGGCTTTGCATGGTGCGGATTACACAATACAGAAAGAATGTATGACTGCACTGTCTATTATACTCTGAAAAACAGCAAGGTGGCAAATTTGCCTTAGACGCTCGAATAAGATTTATATTAGCAAAATGTTCATCTATATTTGGTCACAAAAGTCACGCAAAGGTTTTAAATATCAATGGGTAACAACTTCACTTAAGGCTTTTCAAACAAGCTGATCCCAAAATCAAAACAAAGAGCAAGTTGTCACAAAAAGAAAGAAAGAACTCACGGAAAGAAATCTTGACTTTGTAGGGGCTCTTGGGGATATGCTGGCCAGCAAACTTGATCTCGATGGTGTAGCTTCCGACAACAGTTGGGAGGTACTCGCAGTAGAACACATTTATGCTCTTTTCGGTGACCTTGACGCTTGAGGTCGTGGTGTCACCATTAGGGTCAATCACTGTTACTGTGGGAGCACCTGCACCAGCGCCTGTAAGAGACAAAAAAGACAAAACTTTAAAGAAGTGTACACTTACCATAATGCTGTTGCTGTACTATATTGTCACCTTTTCTTGCACACTTTTTCTTTTCATCTCTTTTCTTCCTACAGTCAGCTTTTCTGTAATACCTGTGACCGTACAAGGAGTACCTAAGGGAATTGTCACTCATTTTTTTAGTCTGCATGAGAGCTCCATGATCGCTTAGTGAATTAAGTCTCATGAAAATGGACAGTGTGTGCATGGAAATGAAGACAGCTCCTCCAACAGTTGATGTTTAAGGGCCTGCAGCTCTGGTAACCTACAAGTCATTTTATTGGATTGGGACACATCATAATTCAAACACCCTCTGAGTTAAAAGTCATGGTATAAATCAAAATAAAGAACTCCAGTGAATTAGAAGGTAGCAGAAAAAAGCTTTGGGAATGGATTTTTTGGCAAGTGTTATTTTGAGATCTAAGTTTTCAATTTCTTCCAAGGACGAGCTTGTGAGGTCCCATTTATTGGCATGGTGCCTATAACCTGCAGTGAAGATCTCAAAGTTGGTAGGCTGGTTGACGATTAGCCCAGTCGGCTCCAAGCCAGGACCCTTGGCTGAACACTTGGATGCATCACCCTTCATGTCGCCAATCTCAACGGTGAAGGGGCTCTTCTGGATCTGTTGTCCCTTGAAAGTGACCTCGATCTGCAGAGAGAGAAATGCATTTAACCGGCTTTGATGCTTACAATTTGCTGTATTCTGAGCATTGTTCATTTACAAATATATTTCCCAGTAAAGGATGAAAGAAATAACTTTCATCAATTCTGATATTCATGATTCACTAGAACCTGAAGACCACACGTCAATTTATATACAACTGACAAGAGAGAAACAATGTATTTCATTAACTTTGATATCCGCAATCCATTATAGCTCCTGAATCCAGACAGGAGTACTAATGGTTTCAAGATTTCAAGGTGCTAATGGGCTCAGTTCGAGAGACCCGACATAACTTTAAATGAAACACAACTGCACTGTGGATAAATGCATGACCTGGAAGTAAGCAGTAAAGGCTGTTAGCTTTTATGATACATGTAACTCATGCCCGGCTTTTGTAACATTTCATCTTCGATGCACTGAGCCGGCGGGAAAGCTTTTAGAATGTAGGGCTATCAGACAAGTAATAAGGAATGACTTTTTTATTCATGATTTTGCTGTATTTTAACCACAAAAGCATGGGACACAAATTTCATTGATTGCAATGCTTCTTATTCTGGGGGAAAGAGCATCTTGTGTTACACTGTCACATTTTTCTTGTGTCTTTCACACATGAATAAGTCTGCCTCTAAATGAAAAAAAAAATCCCTCATACATTCAAATCATTAACTGTCTGGAGGGATCTTGACTCACACATCTTCCAGGAAAAATGTATGCCTCATCACTTAACTGTAGCACATCAGGGACGTGACTAAATCATCTCTACCGAGTTAACCCTGTCTAATCCCCCATCCCCCCCATCACCAGTTTGCCATCTTGATGCAAGCGTCATACCGTGTGGGTGCCGGGGAGTTTAGCTGTGTAGGTCACAGTGTACGTCTTGTTCTTGTCACTGTTGTACTTGCACTCGTTTGTGACCAGCTTGCCTTTGGGGTCCTTGATGATCACCTCCACCTTGCCGCTCCCAGCCGAGAACGTCTCCACGGTGAAGTTGGTAGGGACAGAGATGACATTGCCCTTTTCCAGTCCTGGGCCATAGGCACGCACCTTTGATCACAAAACAGGCACCTTGTAAATGACAGCTCTGATTTCAAGCTCTAATTACTACATGTATATACAGCTATCAAAGGGATTGTGTATAATAAAACTGCCTCTTTCAAGGCATACACAAAGTATGTCTAAGTGGAAGGGTTAAAATGCTCAGAACAGAAAACCCAGGACTTTTTTACTGGGAAGCAGTGAAAATAACAGACTGTTCCTTCATTGGGCCAGGTTTTGACCATCATACCTCACAGATTTAGTCAAGTACATGTACCAGTGTCTTTCACATCCTGTTTTTAACCACTGAATATTGACCTGTTAACTCAGCACAAAGTAACAGTCACAAAGACAGTAGCCATTATTACAGGGAAAAGCTTGAAAATTTTGATACATAAAATGGGTACTTTCAGTTTTGGGACAGAAGAATTCGAAAAGTACTGGGAAAGAACATAATGAGTACTTTTCTTAAACTTCTGACTTAAAATTGAGTTCATACAAGATTCCGATTGCCCACATCTGCAGTTTCTCTTGGTACGTGAGTACGTGTACCATGTAAATGTACATGTGTAGCTACTGTCCATTGTGATTTGCAGCTTCACCCACACAAAAGGGTCTTAATATGTGGCAGTACATTTGGCATTCAAAAGTACCAAAATGTTACAACTTTGCTCTTCTCATAATGCCTCAGCTAAAACTGCACATACATGTACTGGTACATGTACATAGGCTGTTATATATGAGCCCGTACATTTGCCTATTATTCTCTACGGTGGACAGAGTCTACATTTCATTCCTGTACAATTTCAATGAACAATCTCAGTAATTTACACAGAAAATGTGCCAATGGAAAGGCGCCTTGAGGCTTTTCTAGTACATGTAACTTCTGAAGTGCAATATGCTTCCCTACCGTCACAACTACAGGCTCTTTGCACTTTCACAGATTTTCTACTTCACAGCCTCGTCAGCCAGAAAAAGAAATGAAATGCTATTGGAAAAAGGCTCTGTGAGGCAGTCTTGCAGTACCACTTTTGCCGTCCATGTCACCAACCTTCTTGGCATTGGAGCGTGGCCGCAGGGGTGCACCTGGCTTCAGCTTGCATTTGGGGAACTCAGCCAGATAGGTCATGACACTCAGGTCGTCCACTTTAGGGTTGCACATATCCTTGGGTTCCAACAGCTTCAAGAAGGAAACAGACATCACAGTTTGAAAGAACAGGGACCACGCAAGAGCTGTTTCTTTGTATTTCATACTTTGTGGACAGTAAAATGCATTACAATGAACAAATTTAAGCCTATGTGTGCAAAGAATGCCACATACACTTTCTTCTTATGCAGTGAAGAATCTTTCATTCAAAACTTAACGTTCATTCTTTCAAGTTTTTTTCCCAATTCTTAGTCTATGACTTTACGGGGAAATGCAAAGTCTAGGTAAAACATTACATGAAATTGAAGTAAAATTCCACGACAATTCATTCCGAAATCTATTAATCTTAGTTGCTTTTCTTTTACAATTTACTTTTACAAATGCATCATGAGCAAAGCTCGTTGTGAAATTTAAAGCTATATTTTGTCTTGTACATGTACAACACTTGCCATGGAAGTGAACATCTTGTGGTCATCAAATACAAAAGAGAACTCTTGGTCTTTAAAGAAGTATGATGATTATGCTCATTTTTCATTTCAATAAACAGAACTAAACAGGAAGGCCTTAGATTTCCATCCTTTCAGTATTCTTCTCAAAAGCAAAGTATAATGCTATTTATAATTTGCATATTTTAGGATAATCCAGTTGATAAAAAGTTTACAGCACATTTGTGTTTCTTATTCACAATAATGAGGGTATCGGCCATGCTTTTTTCTAGCCAATTTCACTTGTCAGTATTCAGAGAACCAATTACACTAAAATAAGTGAGCAAGATGATATTCACCACAAATGCTACAATGCTGCAACCAATGGAAAAATGCGGGTGATAATGAGATTTTACCAAACAGTTGGACTAGGGTCATTTGAGCGTGACCACAGTGTGCACTGGCCTGGCCAAAAATCCACTGAATAGCTGTCCAACTGTAGTTGATGCCCAAACTTGCCCTCAGTCTGTACACTGGTCCATTACCTGGGGTACGTCCAGCCAGTCCTTGGCCAACTGCATGGCCTCCTTCGCATTCTTCAGGTTATCCTTGGGATCCCAGTCTTCCCAGTCTGGGCAAAGGCCTGAGGAAAAATCAAGGGAAAGAAAATGGGAGATGGGGTAACAGCTGACTGACCTCTTGGAAAGTACAGGTATGGCTGGACAGGGAGACTGTTAATGTATGCTGTATCTCATGTTGGAAGGATTTTGTTAGAGCTGAGTATGGTACATGTAGATCACCAAATGTTAAAATTACATGCAGCCGGATGAAGAATGAGATATTTGTTTCTTACACAGGTCATGATGACTCTGAAGGACTGTATATGTACGTATGCACATTTAGCAGTTAATTTCTCTTGTAAATGTGCAGGTACCCTGTCCCACAAGTAGAAATACCGGTACTTGTAGTCACTGACAGATTGGGGGAGTGAATCGGGCAACACCGGTTATGCTTCCTTCAAGTAGCACATTGGTTTGTTTTTTTAAAATAACAACCAAAAGTAATTTGGGGAGACTTTTTCTCTTCCCTTCCATTTAAAAGGGTGTCAAATCAACCTAAATTTAGCTTCACCCTTCAGAAAGGCCATAAATTTCCACATTTTTGACCCCTAAAAATACAATTATGCCTCCCCCCACAAGTAACTTCCGGTCAAAATGTAATCTTGGTCAACAAACCTGGTGCACAGGCATCAACAAGGGCGCCAATGGCCCGGCCATCATTCCAGTCCTTAGTGAAGTTCTTAATAGGAAGTTCGGGGACCTTGTTCTGGATCCAGCCCAGCAGCTTCTCCTTGGCCGTTGGGGGTCTCTGCCTGGGGGCATCCTCGTCAAACTCCCCTTCATCCTCCCACATGGGCATGGAGATGGAATAGTGCAGGATGAGGAGCCATATCAGACCCAGGATCAGTTTGCGTTTGCCATCAACTACATCTGTACTGTCTGCAAGGTGGAGGGGGACAGAATGAGAGAGAGGTGGAAAACAATGTAACACTTCAGAAAGAAGTGAAAAGTGCAGTTTTACACAGAGCCTGAACACAATCCCTACACTTCGCACAGATTTTTGCATTTGTCACCACAGAATTTGCTGGTATACATTAAGCAGAGACTCTTCGTATAAGGTACCATACATAAAACCATTAAAAATTGGACGTCTTCCTTTCTTCCTTTTTTCATTTATTTAAAAACAGGCATCAGCACCTACGAGTATCCATGATCTACAGGTGCTGGTACATTATGTGCTGTACTGGTACTGTACATATACATATGTTATTCAACTACATGTAGATGAATTTCCACAATCTAAACTGATTGGTCACTTATGAAGCGGGACCCAGAGACCAACATGTTTCTTCTTTTTTTTCTTTAACAGATACACTGTGCTTTATCACAAACAATGTGGGACCTGCCATCCAGTCATCTGTTACTGTGACTGGTTTGACATGCCGGTATATACTCCATGAACTTTTTGCATGGCCTAAAATGTTGCTCTATATTCTTCAGATACAGCTATTTCCCGTTCTAAAAAAAATGCTTATGTTGATGTGTTCAGCTCCCACTTTTTCTGAACAATTCACCCAAATCCACATTTTTGCATGGAACAGAAAAACCTGATCTGATAAGTTACTGGTAGCATTCCAACCTATGACCCATGCCTTTGAGGATTCAAGCATTCTGTCCATGCAGTCACAGTCTCTACAAACTATACATTTCACGACACAACAAAAATGTGTCTAAGGGAATGAGACATACACTGAGTCATTTCAGCAAAGAACTGACAGATGTGTCCCAAACAGAAATTCCCATCAACCCTCTATAAAGTTTCCCTTTATGCAGGTACATGTCCATTACATGTAGACTCGACTACTAGTATGATTAATTTTGTTGGTGACAGATGATATACTGCACAGCCATATGGTCATTTGTGGCCCAACAACATTCTTTTTGCATTCCCGCTTTTATGGTATAAAATCCATAATGTTCACACTGTCATATACCGGCCAGTGTTCTAAGATAGTACGCCATCTGCAACTTTTTTTTATACACAAATTGGGAGTTTTGTCATAATGTCCAGCATAGTGAGGTTACTGTGGTTAGACATTGGAATTCCACCCAGTGAATCAGGGGCATATGTAGGCTAATTGTACCTGTATGTAGATCAGCCATGCAACATTGAATTCTTTATTTGGATAAATGGCACAAGAATGGTTTAAAGTTGCACATGCAACTTTGTGAATGATACTCCAATGGTGAAATGATGATGACGCTCCAATACACATCAGGCAAGTGAGTTTTTTTCTGGTATGGCTTCTTAATTTCATCACAATAAATGAGGCAAGCCCAGAGCCACACAGAGCTCCCATGTCAAGTTGACCAAAATTTGCACAAAGGCTTTTTGACTGCCTCATGAAAAGCAAAAAATTCTCCAGAAAGGTCATGTTGCAACATGTGCACCATTATTGAAGTGTGCAAATGCAACTCGACAAAATGAGGATATCTACCGGCACAGGCCTATGGAGTCGCCCAAGTCACTTCAGAGTATTGAAACAGGTCCCTAAACAAATAGCACACACTAGAAACTGGCTATGGTTTCTCCAAGGTATTGCCATCATTATCAGTAAGTCAACCTCAGAGATCAACCAGAATCAAGAGCTGATAGCTTTTTTCAAATTCAAATGAAACTCAAGTGGAGATCTGGTCAGTTGGTCAGAGCCCACCATCTACATGTATAGTGTAGATCTATGTATTGTACACATTCATGTACGATACATACACGCAGATCTATACATGTATACCGGCACCATAAACACACATCTCTAATGAATCGGTACATGTATCCAGCATGGGAAATTTTTTTGTTTTCATGCAGTAAACAAAACACACATTTTTCTAACACTGGGGATACTATCTTTGAGCTGTATTTGTTTAGGGTTTCCTTGACAATTACTCTTCATTTATGTGTGCAAAAACTACCCCCAAACTGCCCTTAAAACAACTTTTTGTCAGAGAGGGACTAAGCTTTGTGAGGACCTGGCTTAGTCCACACAAAGCTCATACAAAGCTCAACTCTATTCTCTGGTCTATGCATGTATGTACACAAAGGAACACAAGTGCATAATTTGAGTGTTAAACAAAACACAAGTAAGTTCAGAAAATTATCAATGCTTCCTGGCTCATGGTCACGGTGTTCCTATGGTGTGCACACATGGTAAGCATAAAAACTGCTGCTTGTCCTTTGCACCCTACATAAACACGTCACTCACTCTAATTATGCATTTAATGTTCCCTAGGTGACATACCAACACGTTTACAGAACAAAGTTCACGGGAAAAGTCAAGCCTAAGGCAGCCAGGTATATACAAAGCTGGGTTGATGGGGTCTTCATTGTAACACTGAAGTGTGATAAACCTTCCCTGTAAATGGCCTCTGGCCCAACCTCCAGCAGATCCCAGGCACGACAACTTCCTGCTTCCCCAGAATCACATCTGGCCACACCTTATGTACATGTACCTTAATGCAAGTTTGTACGCACTCAAGCCATGAAGACCTACATGCACCGGTACCACACATCAGGAGGATGAATTCACATCTTCTGTTTGGAGGTGTGGCTGCTTTAAAGATCATGATGCCACTTTGAAGGATTGCCTATCTCCAGGAACACAAAGTAATCAATCTATCATTTTACTTGCTCATGCAAAAAGCATCATGTTCCTCTAGACTTTCCCCCAACAAATATTGAAAAATTGTGTGTACCCATGGATTCCATGCAATACGTGTACATGTATGTGTACATGTAGGTCAGCAGAAAAGACCATGTTTCAAGTTTCATGTTATTTGTTCCAAATAAAACTTTCACAATGCACACATGCTTCAGAAGGAGTTTGGAAAAGTGATAGAAATCTTTACGTATACGGTAGATTTCATGGGGCCAGCATTGTGTACACGTACATGTACATGTAAGCCCCATGAACCAGATCAACAGCCTACTGATGAAAGCCATTTATGTATGGACCCCATCCACATTGTCAAACCAGACAAACAAATTCAAGGGGCCCACACAGAGGGCAATAGGCCATCCTATCCCAACAATCTGACAAAAAAGTTCAGGCGGTCGTGGCGTGGCGTGTACATGTACATGCCCAAAGTCTCAAGCTGCTCTCATGCAACAAGTTAGTCTTTTGAGTTTCAGGATGTACATGTAAATTCTAGGTTTATTCCCAGTTTGGTGTGAGGTCCATACCCCCAGAAAATCTAGAATTTTCAACACTAATCCCAAAACACATCAATCATGAAGTATTTTTATCCATTCGCATTATCTCTTCTGTATTCCATCTCATGCTATATCAAACAGGCCAACATAGGGTAACAATGCACTGCATACCATTGACAGATTCACAACATGTAACTTATTTTCATGAGAGTGTAGATTATTAAGGGATGCAGGAAATGTACCTGTACATGTGAGAACCGTGCATTTTAATCTTCAAAATAAAGTCTATATTAATGAGCCTACATAACAAATACATTTGCCTTTATATGTGAGCACTAAAAATGAGAACATGTACAGACTTTTAATATTCACTGTTAAAACAAGTTTATGCGTGAGGTAAAAACTGGGATTTAAAGAAACTAAAATCTGTTTTTAATCTTTAATCACCATACATGGACATGTAATAATTTTCTGCCTATTCTGGCGATGACTGTCATGCACACCATATGATACTGAGTGATAACACCTTCAGGTTTTCATGGTTTTGCCAGATATCTCTCAATGTTCAATGTACAGTGCACTGTGCACAAACCGGTAGTGTGACTTACATTGTAAGTGACTGGGGAGCTTCTTGACAACTTACATATTTATGTACTGATACTGGTAGAGTCATGGAAGTTCAAATAAAACAATCTAAAAGAAACAAACCCTCTAACTACAGGTACATGTACATGTAGGCCAACAATTTCAATCCGTTCTGAAGATCAATTCATTTGTGCAGAATGCTGAAGAGGATGAAACATTTGAGCAAATAAATCTGACAACTTCTGCTCATAAGCCAGTACATGAAAATAAAATGCTCATTCCCCACAAGCTATGCAACTGAACAATCTGTGAGAACTCGGGACTGTTTTTCATTTTGGATCTACTCACGACAAACCTAGGTGATAACCCCTTTCCCAGGTTTGCATGACGGCCCTGTTTCTACCTGTGAGGTCACCACTTGTTATCAGAACCCACCCCCCTGTATCTGAACTTCCCTGGTGAGGTGATCAAGGAGGGAAGTGAGAAACATCAGATCACTGCTTGGGTTACATCATGCACGTGCACACCAGTGTCCTTCTTCAATTGTAAAGACAAAGTTGGTGAGGATAGACTTTTGAAAATTCCCCAATCTGTTATTTGAAAGTTGAACTTTGGAGATTTCAAGTACATGTTCACGTCTCAATGGTCTAATCCATTTCATCCAAAGCAGGAAAAGTTTGTAGGTACATGAACAGTGTACTCATATGGACAGGTACCGGTACTTCCAAACTCTGCTCCGCTCATCCTAAAAAAATCCAACAGTGGACAGATTCTGCTTGATCGGAGAGCAAGCCTAAAGAAACTGGGAGTTTAGCTATTCTGTCTTGACAGGATATTAAGACTTTCAAAAAGAACACTTTTAACGCTACGACATGTACATACTGGAACATGTACATGTATGCAAGACAGTAACAAAATTGTGAACTTCAAACTAGCCTGGCAACATTGCCACAGCCAGGCTTGGGCATACTCTACATGTAGATACTATTTTCTGTAATATACCGGTATATGTATGTACATTGTACATGTACACATGGAATTCGGCGTTTCTTTAAAACCCTAACTCCCTAGAGTTCATGCAAAATTATATTGAAATTGGAGGATTTGGGAATGTTAGTGAAGCTACGGTTGTGAGACCAAACTTACAACTCAATCAATGCAGAGTACAAACTTGTAGGCCCTACACGTACGTGAAGATTTTAAGTGACTGGGTGAGGAATTATCAGCAATTATCCCTGTGGAAAATCATCCCTTTTTTATGCAATGTCGGAACTTAAACAACATCCCCAATTTGAAATTTAAAAAAGTACATGATTTTTTAACACAACCTTGGCTAAACTGCCCGACTCCGATAAATGAGCAACATTTAGGATCATTCATAGACATTTCAGTTGATACGCAGATTCCTCTCATTGTGTTATTATCTGTCAACAAAAAAATACTCTGTGATGAAGAAAATGGTTTTTACTGTTTCAGAGACAGTCAACAATGGAATGGATACCAGTGATTGTGGAGTGGGATGATAATTAAGGTCCACATGAATGTAGTTTTCTGCTGTTACACAATGCAGACCAGAATAAAATACATAATATAAAGTACACTGTACATGTACATACAATTGAATATTCAGTTAACAAGTGAGCAGTGATCCCACAGTGTTGTGGGCTTCGCAGTTTCCAACTGCACCACCAAGAGGGAATCCAAGCCCTTATATTTCTTTGGTTTTCCACTTGCCCTCATGAAAGCTTAGCGGTGATTGGTCCGATGCCAACATTCCAAACATGGCTGCAGCATTTTCTGCATACATGTAGCAACCATCTAGGCATTGCAGCTGCATGCCCGCAAAGGCATTGAATGCAACACCTTCAAAAACAGAGTGAGGGCGACATTGAAGTCCACCACTATGAGCTTCATACCCAGACATTAATTAAGCAGAAATAATGAAGTGCTCCACTGTCACTGTTTCATAGCTGAAAACATACCGGCAATACGCTTCTAATTCACAGCATCCAGAAAAGCCTAGATTAAATTTAATACACAGGAACAGGAATTTCAGCAAAATTTCAATACTGACTAAATAAGCTAGACTTGTTCCTTTTCAAAGCTTGTATTAAATTGCAATTCTGCGCATTAACCGCATTATGCACTAGATTAAAGATTCACCTCATATACGTCCTCCTCCATGTATTTAAATGTACGAGTAATTTATATAGCATTTCTGTGCAATAATACATGTACCGGTACATGTACATACTAACCCTCAGCCTCTGAGCATTCTTGCTGAGAATCTTCCGGGAGCAAACATGCAAGCACTGCGCTGCCCAGACAAACAATGTACATTAACCAATGGCTCGTTCTTTGAGCCTGTAAGAAAACTGAGACACCACGAGGACAACAAATGGGTAGCCTTGGTTCCAGCACCTTTTGTGGCTTTTAAATCTTTTTAGAATACTTATTTAGTTGGTTTTGCAGTAGCTTGCATTTCTCCATAAGTACAGTATCAATTCTCTTGGTTCTTAACAAAACAACAACATTACTGGACCAGTATTGATTTAATTTTGAGGGTGTGAAACTCTGTGCATGAACATGTACATGTACATGTAACAAGTGTCAAGCAAAAACATCTTGGACCAAGATTACTGAAAGGGCTATACATTGTAAAATGACTGGTATGAGAAAGACAGAGTTCTAAACTTGGCACAGTCATATGCTGAGGCTTCCATCTAGCAATGGACCAATTATTTATGGTGGCTGATTACAACAAAGTATAATGGTGACATAGAAAAACAGTAAAATTGCATGCTGGAGCTTTGAAGTGATTTGGAAGATACAGAATATTTTAATCCCTATGCGTGTCAACTGTCATCACCAGTTTGACAAAGCAATCAACTTTTTAAAGTTGATTCCTATTTGAAATGACCAACAATTGAAACTGACAGGACTCCAAACTACACATTCCCTGGCATTAATTACTTGATATGTGGCAGTTTATTGGACAAGTGTAATTACATTAGAAGCACCTACAACCTTAAGAAAAAGTGCCTCTTCTGCATTACACATACCAGTACATGTAGGCCTTGATAGAGTTACTAATCAAGGACACAGCCAACAGTTTAAGTTTATGGTCTCTCTATAAACTGCATGTTCACTTTACTTCAACCGATTAGCAGTCCCCGCCCCAAAAAGGGGATCTTTGGACCCTGTGTAAACATGCAGGATGCAGTCAATGGCAAACTACTATCAGTTAAAGCTGTCAGTCACTGAATACGATGCCATGTCAGTAATTAAAAATCAATGATGCTCCACACTTACTACTTTGATAAATGGAAACCTTGGTAATGGACGCATTGACTGACAGATTGCACTTATTAAGCATAAAAGGAATCATTACCAGGTACCAGTACATGTACATGTATGTGCAGGACTCTTCTGCTTTTTACTGTACAATAAACTCCTACACTACTGTACATGTACCACATATCGATGTACATGTACATGTAAATGTACTGGTATATTCTACATTCCAGCAACCCAACATGTAACTTGTTTAATTACAAATGATGTATTACATTCCACTCAAAGTTGTGGAAAATGATCCAAAAATGGAAAATATACGGGTACGGTACAGAAAAGAAGGTTGACAGTACGGTCAGAAAAGCGGTGTGATACTTGAATGATAACAACATATTATTGTATAAGTCAGACAATTTGTGGCCTGCATGTGTAAATACACAAGTACATGTACACATTCACACATTATATTAAGTTCAGTGGTACATGTATGCTTGACCTACTTACACGTACATGTATCAGTATTCAGTACATACATGTGCATATACAGTTCAGAAATATGGTAGGTAAAAAAGTGACAATAAAATAGGACAATAAGTAAGAACAAATGCGTGTACAGATGTAAACTCACATTGGCAAAACATCAGAAAATAAATTTAATCTTTACATGTTCACAGTTTGTAAATGCATCCTTTTATGCCTGAAACTAATGGACTTTTCTATTCACTTAACTGTGTAATTCACCTTCAAGAGCAATTTGTAATGCTGATCCTTAAATTCCATCAGAGTTGCCCCCTCCCTCCCACACAAACAAATTTACACACAGGGAAGTCAAGTGCAAGTGCAACTAAAAGTACATGTACAGTACTGTCAATAAGGTGTGGCACCAAGTCATTTTATATGCAGTCATCATTTATTACATGTACTGTACATTCAGCAACACCATACTAAATGTTGTATAAAAATGCCATTTGCTCTTACTGTTGCTGATTCACAGTCACACAAGCACAAGGGAAATTTGTATGACGTGTATTTATAACCTGTTTGATTGCCCTCTTGAAATCTGCACTATGCCTTTGCATTCATTCCAGTACCAATCACAGTTTACCCCTAGGATTTAGCAACCGGATGTCTGGCCAATGAAAATTGGTGAACATTTCAGGATTGCTCATGTCTATGGATACATATAAAAGTAAAGACGTTTACTTACATACAGTTTTTTGAATGTCCCCATTAAAACCAGATTGTCCCACACAAAGGCAATAAAAAAGCAACACTTAAGCCGTATTCCCACTGGACTTTTTTTGGTTAACTTAACGTGACTTTCCTGGAGAATTACAAAATTGAATCAAATGGGAATACACGGTAAACTAGTGACTTCCCTGTCAACAACAACGCGATGTTAAACTAACAGGCCAAAAAGGTCAAAGAAGATTTCCGTGCAGCCATGGTATTTTAGCAGGGGGGGGAAAAATCCAATGGGCACAGTTCCCGTGCAATATAGATTGATTGCGACCACACCAAACCTATGAACCAGACTACTGCTACACAGATATCAATAGCGAGCACGCGAAAATGGTTGTATGGGTTCCCAGTCTCCATGCATACTGTACAGCAGCACACCGCGCACACACTGTAAAGCGTGCCCAGATAAAGCTATGCACATATCATGTATGTGTACATCTTATTTGTGGCAGAGTTGGCCAAATTTGTGTGATTTTGTCATTTCTTGGTCAGATTTTGTCGAGTTCATCATGATTCGCGCAGAGCAAGCAATGAAATCAGCTTGTCGTAACACAGCGAATAAATGTTCTGTTACGATAAAAAAAAAGCCCATGCCGGAATGTGCAGCAGATTGACACGAAAGAACATCATAATAAGTTTCTGCATGCCCACGGCAGAAAAAGTTCAATGAAAACATCAAACTCAAACATACGGATTTTCCTCACAAAATGTATTCCTTTACATATACTCGTTCAGTACTGGTACATTTTGGTGTATGTGAACATGTACACTATCAGCCTCAAAGCGACAATACAGCCGATATTTTCAGTGGAAAGTCACTAATTTTGCTGCATTCAGGTGTTACTCTTAACATTCTTTGAGTGTCAGTAGACAACGTGTGAGTCACATTATTCAAACATTAGAATCGTAGAAAATGGCTGCTGAAATACATGTACATGTCATCCAAAACTAGAAATTCAAGATACATTTTGCAGATTAATGTGTATTTTCAGTACTGATATTCATGACAATATATAAAAATGCAAGCGAAAGTACAGGAACCATGCACGAACTGGCATAAATCAGGATAGCACTATGTATACATGTATATGTGCATTGATGATCTTCAAAACCCTATTTTTAATTTGAGATATATACCAGTGCATGATGTCTTGGATAAATATGACTAAGGAGATCAGAAGATTTTCTGTCTGATCATGTGTAGATTATGCACATTCTGTGTTAGCCCTAGAACCAGGCTTGCTCTCCTCTGAACATTACACTATAGCGCAGACAGCAAATTTGATTTTCATAAAATTCTGATTAAATTATACAGTAGGTACAGTGTAATGTGCTGCATGAATTGCCGTGGCTTTGGTGGTACATTTTGCCAGTGCCTAAACATTCAGCTGTTTAAGCCATGCATGGTGCATAATTGCGGGTAGTACCTGTACAACACAGTTCTTACATGTTTTGACGGAATTTATTTGGCTGATCTGAAATTGCGCACCAACAAAAGGTTCCAGGGGTTCACTTAAAATTTGTTACCCAAAATATGTAATCATGGTAATAGATGAGCATTTTTAATGCCTTTTAATCTATTGTCTATAATCTTCCAGAGGAAGAAGTATGGCAGGTTGGCAGGTCTGCAGTACAGCCAAGCTAACCAACTCCTGCCCTAAAAAAATGTTATGGGTAAATGTGACCTCAATTTTTCAGTGACATTCCTGAAAAGCCTTCCTTCAACCTACCGGTACATAATAGACCGTACTATAAAAAAAAAACTCTCAATTATGCAGTGTTTTCTACAAAGGGTTTTAGCAGGGCAAGCTGCCCTGCCAAAAGTTAAGACAGCCCCTCTAAAGTTTTGCCGCCCTGCCAAAATTCTCACAGTCCTGCTTTTTCTTCTATTGGATTTTCTGTATTCTCCACCATCACAGTTTATCTTAATGCACAGAAGTTTACCACACTTTATAGAACTAGCAGGATGAATTTGCCATCATTATTCAGCACAACAGAGAAGCACTTTGCACTGTCTATGGATTTTGTCGCTGGAATCTGACCATGGAGTTATTTTTTAGATCTGGAATTAGGGAAGGGCCTATACATGACATACATTATCCACTCGCCCTGAATCCACGTACATGTACATACGCACATGCATGGAGGTAGGAAAAAGGTACATGTAATAAACCATTTGCTTGATGGTGAGTTCCGATCAGTAAAAAAAGAAATGCCCCAGAAACAAATCAACTAATTGATGATCTCCCGATAATAATCTTGCCTTCATTTCAACACGTGCAAATGATAATAATAATTTATTCATTTAGAAAGCGCAAATTTTATATAGATATGTTCAAATGCACTGTACAATGAAGACATTTAAACATTGTTGAGCCGATGACATACAAGGGCACCTCAGGCAGCTGCCAAACGACCCACATTCACCAACATCAGTAAAGATGAGACAGTCGGAAGCAGTTACAGTTTTAGAGGTGGGAGGAAAACCCCAGAGGAATAGTCTGGGTAAAACCCACGGAGTCAGGTAGGGACTGAAAACCCAATCCACATGTGGACCGGGCCGGGAATCGAACCCGGGACAGACATGGAAGGCAAGGAAGAACTACCTTGCCAACCTGACTCCCTAAAAAAACTTGAGTCTGAAGGAAGTGCCCTGGAAATACCTCAGATTGCACCACAGAGCATCTAGAATCCAAAATTTCCTGGCGCCCTTGAGCAGGCCTTGGACCCCATGCCGTAATGGCTTTGCACTCCATGCTCACATGTGCGGCCTGGTTATAATTTTAGGCTGTGGGGAACACTGATTATGGGAAACTACAATTCAAGTCCTTCATCGGCTGGTAAATACTCAGGAAGTGGGGGAAGGGACAACAATTGAGGGTATTTTCTTTTCTTTGGAACTGAATACTTACACACAAAGTCAGCATGCTTACTGACTGTTCTTTTGTGGTAAACAGATCTATGGCAGTGTACAGAGGAATGCCTCCCACTGAATGGTGAAGGTGGGTGTGTCATCAGATGTGGGTTTTCCATGAGGTCGACTTACATTTATTTAGTTTGTAAAGGATCTTATACAGGGTAAACCAAGAACATGCTTAGACTACAATAATAGTACATGTACATGTATAATGTACTAGTATATCATCTCAGACATTTATTGATCATGACTTTTCTAGATGTGTTATTCTGGAATTCTGGAATGCTTTTTCAGGCTACTCTGTTTGCAGATGTATGCTTAAATTTTTTTTCTTGACACCACACCATTTTGGGGGGCACTCAGACACTAGTCTACTGTCATCTCCCAACTGCCTGAAAATTCACAAACTGACATTTTCCCTTAGAAATATGGTAGCTCACATGATAGCAAAACTTGTGTAGCCTGTATACAAATAATACAAGTAACATAGTTTTTTAAAACAATGCTACATGTAACTGATCTTTCCTTTCAACTTCAATTCTTTACACAAACCTGACATTGTAAGGGAACTTGTAACCTAAGGAGAATGTGTATTTTTCTGAAGGCAAATGTACTGTAATATTTGTACTTCTTCATAACACAGTTGCCCCAAAAAGCAACCCAACCCAACCCAAGCCATCTAATGGAGCAAAACCACCACTTCTGTTGTACAGTAGTGCACATGCACCTAGCCTGTACATGTACATATTGTGCATGCCTTCATGTGTGTCGTGTACTTAAAGGCTGCTTATTGCAGAAAGCGGTTTGAATGGAGGGTCAGGACTATTCACAGCGTTGTATTCAGCGTCTTGTTCTACTAAGATCAAAGGCTACACTTCTGAGCTTCCAGAGAGGAATGTGCAGTTGAATGGAAAGTAAATTAGGCAATGCACTGAATAACCCACATGATGTACCGTATACTACAAGTAAACTGTGTTCAACAGTCCTACCATACATGTATATACAATGTATGTAGTTTGGTGAATAAAAAGGCGTGGCACGCTATCTGCTGTGGTAGACGACATTAACGTGAGATTTATCCTACTCATTTAAATACAGCAGTGGTGTAAGATGCACATGGGCAAACATGGTCTTTACTTCTACACATTCATACATGAAACTTAAAACATACATGTATGTGGATCATCTGAAATTTTTCTTCGAGTCGAGAAAAACTACTGTGCAAAGAAGACGAACAAGAATAGGGTAGAAATGACTACAGATCCATTCAAAAGCCGCATGTACAATGTACTGGTATACTGCAAAGGAAGTTTTTGTGCCGTCCATGTACATGTCTGGCCTTGCATGCACATGTTGAGCATGATGTGATCCGTGTGATTGCTCAATCTTGCAGTACGAATTGCCAATAATTCCACCTTCTAGCAATAGCTTTTTCTTTCTAGTTCACAGATGTGAATGACTGTTTCAAACAAAAGGGAAATACACGTACATGTATGTAAAATTGACGATTTCATAAAAGATTGACTGACAGTGCAACACATTCATGTCACTGTGCTAATGGGTTGATCGGGTCCAACATAAATGTACCGGTACCATGTACCCTGTTAGTAGAGTGAAATCTATTTTCTTTAGCAACAGCGGGTTTAGAGGGCACAACCCATTCCTCCTACTACCACTTTAAGATGCACACTGGCATATCATTTTCCAATAAGGTGCTCTCACAATCCAAGACTGAGCCATAAGTCATTCCATGCCCACCTGCTGGGGCTGATTAATACCATTATTATTGCCCAGCAACTTTCACAACCAGCTCACAGTATCTTCTGTCACCTATCAGGTGACAATCATAATTATCTGGTTGGGGGCGGGGACTGACTTTACGATTGGTGAGGGAACCTTGATAATTCTCTAGGCCTCTGCGGATCCAACCAGTCTTAATATGGACCAGTTCACACCCAAAATACTGATTTCATATCCCTGAATTGTGAAAGTGTTATACCCACACTGCCACAGCACATCCAACTGTGACAGGAGGTGGGAATATTACATGTACAAGTACATGACCAGCATACTACTACTAGTAAGGCCACTATTTACCACGTTTTTTAGTTGGGTATATGGCTATATGGCACTTTGCTTCTGTATGGCAAAAAAGCCCAAACACAAAAAACAGAGAATGGTTGTTCATAAAACAAAGGCCAAAAAAATCTGCTTCCAATTTCATGGCATCTGAAAACAGGGTAAGGTACATGTATGTACATTTAATGTGGATAGGCCGTTGAACTTGTACATGTACTGAATCTGTGTGCAGCTTTGTGTTAAAGCAAAGAGAGGTTGGGTGGCACATGTTTCAAATTCACAGGAAATAAACAACAAAAATCCTAAAGGATTCAAGTTGCAAGCATACCTGTACACACAGTCCACCAAACCTTTTTTGCACCTCATTCAAACTACAATATTTTAAAATATTTTTTTAATTTACACATTTTTCTTTTTTACCATTTCTCCCACCTCCCCAACAAAATTATGGTTGCGTTGTCAAAAGGTAGGTTAGGAAACAGAAAACATGACTATTTTTGAGAGCTTTAGCAAACTGTAATTAAAATACAAATGTATGTACATTGTAACGTTAGCAATGCATGCTGGTATGCACATTATACTGCTAACTTTTCTTGTGCCCTTGTGCCACACACGCACAGTGTGATAACAAAACTTTACATGCAGGACAGCATAGACAGTACAGGTGTTTTTCACAATACCTGTGCATGTAATGTACGTACATGTAGACCTACACAGAGGGTCTGTCTCAAAGTTCCAATCATCATGAGGCCTTCAAGTTTCTGATGATTTTCTCAATAATAAATCATTCATTTGCAAATAAAGTTTTGATTTATCAATTGGCAATTTTGTCCATTATAAGCTAATTGCCATGTAAGATTTAATCAACTGTTGAATTTAGAAGGAAAAAAATACCTGTAGATACATTTTAAAGTGACCTTAAACCTAAAAAACATCCCTGGTTATATCAGCTGATGACAAGCACTTAGTAGCCTTCCATGGCCATTCATAACAAGGCAGGGCTGACCTTGTGCAGTTCATGACCCTGGTAAATTGGCCATTCCATGGTCATTAATCACCAACTGTATATAATGGTAACAAGTGGGCCACTATGAACAATGGGGTATGAACCGTGGTGACAGTTAAGCACACCCTATATGTCCTTCGGCCTAATGTACATGTACATTCATGGTTAATGCAGATGCGCTTTTCTGATATTTGCAGTGAATGAACTTGCAATGGAATAAATGATAAATTCAATGAGTACAGGTCTACACGTACATGTACCTTGCTCTCTCTACATGCGGGTATTTCAAATTCATTCGAAACTGTTTTGGAAAACTATATTTATAAATGCATGAACTTGTACTCAGGAGCCTTATAGGCCTGTGCCGGGTACCCGGATACCCGCCCGTCGATTTTAAAACCCGGTTCCATTTTTCCGGGCCGGGTACCCGTAAAAAAGTAAATAAATTAGGAACAAACATTCATGCATAAAATGCCTGTGAAATTTCTTACTGAAGGACAGACTTCATGGAAAACCACCGGGCCGATGAAAACCCGGTCCCGCAGTCATATATGAAACTTTTCCTGGTTTTCCTAGTTCCTGAATTTCCTAGTTCACAAGAGCGAAAAAAAACACTAAAATTCACGGGCGATAGGTCAATCGCTAAGTGTGATTTTAAATATTTCTTTAAATTTATTAATCATATAAACCTTTGTATCTAATGTCTGCTTAATCAAAATGACTTTTTTAGAGTTTCTGTTTTTGTTAATTTACCGAAAACTGCAAGCTTTTCCAACGCTCTCGGATCGCGCGGCGTTACCACGCAAAGTCGTTGCGAACTCAACTACACGGGCGCAGCAGAAATGTATGTGAAGTAATGGGTTCGTCAACTGTGCGCACGGGGAGGGTAACGTTGATAGCTCACTATACAGTTGAAAAGTCAAGTCAAACCTCACGCAATTCCTACCTTTTTAATTCATTGGAATTCTTATTTTTCATCTAATTTTCTCAAAATTAAAAGATTCTCTATTAGAAAAGCAATTTTTTACAATGGTTTGGGCTTTTATTTGTGAAGACGTTTTGGTCTCGATCCTAAACCGATCCAGAACTAGGAAAGGTGTCATCGTCACTTTCGTCGATCGATCCTGTGAGTCCAAATATGAAAGCTTTGGTTTTGAAAAAAAAAATTGAAGTATATCCAAAACACAAAGTTGACTTCTGACCATA
>NW_019091485.1:103294-143797 GCF_001949145.1 Acanthaster planci | reverse complement strand
GAGCGGACTGTGTAATATTTCAGCGGTACTTGGACTCCACACGGTGTGCGGTAAGTAGTGATCACGCACAAATTGCGCGGTTGATCGGTCTCTTTTTATATTCAAAGCACTAAATGTGCGCTACAAACCCAAAGGGTCAGAGAACCAGTTTAGTTAAATTTTATACCTAGAAATATTCTGTTTCAAAATTATTTTTAAATAAAAGCAACTTGAATTTCCTCAGTGATTCAGCGGAACTGTGGATGAGGAATCGGCCAAAAAGCAGGAATGATGCTTTCTGTATGTACTAAAGCATTTCAAATCCAAGTATTTTTTCATTCGAAAAAAAAGAAAATGTAAACAGGTGCAAGTCATAATACAGTCGGCCAATCAAATGTCACTTGTCGAAGTACTTATACATTAAAATCTCGACAACTGAACCTCAGGGGAATGGATATACCTGAAAAAGTATTTATTAAACTAAACCATCGTGGTACGTACCTTCGTGTGGCAAAACTTTCGTATCGCTTAGTCATTTAACAACGTGAAGCGCTGCTATTTTTTTCACTTGGGCTTCCCTATGTGTGGTCACATGACCTTTCTTTTTACGGTCACATGGCCGCTGCAGTGTCAGCGATTGGACTGCCTGAAGGGGACTACAATTGGGCCCGCGTTGCAATCAGGTTAGTTTCAGCATCTTGAAAGCCAGGATTACACAGTTGTAGCTACGTTGATTTATGCAACGTGCTGGTCCTCATCAGAAAAGAAATGAACTTGCGATGACTCCTAACCCTTTATAGACTTCCGATACTTTCAACGCCGTTAGAAGCATTTTGGTGGTGGTTTTTTGAATCAGAAACTTCAAAATAAGTGGATGTAATGGTGTGGGCATCGTTCGAGTTATGGTGGTATTTTTGTACAGAAAACTTTAAGCCTTTTAACCCGTGACGTGATCGGGTCCGCACGTGACACGACCAGCGCTCACCATTTGTGCACTCCACGTGCATTCCGCGTGTACGTGGTCATGCAGCATCCGGGACATTTCCTTTGAGCATTTGCGAATTGCAGGTGCGTATGTCATGTAGGTGGTTTGCAGCTCTGTTCTCTTTTCTGACGTTCCCCGAGAAGATTTGTTTTTCTGTTTCATACACCCACAAAAAATTTGCAAACTGAAGGTAACAATTTCGTTTGATAAAAAGGTAGGAGAGATTAACTCTGACGTTTAGAACAATGTTCTGCTTGCTTCCTATGTACCAAATAGAACAGTGTTTCGGGCACATGATCCACCGGGTCCCGCGCAATGCCATTTGTTATCAGGCGATCTCTTTTCCGGGTACCCGGGTACCCGATGTTAACAAAAAACGGGTACCCGGTTCTAAAAATACCTGCGAATGCACACCCCTAGAGCCTTATTTATGTTCTTTCATGTATTAGTACAGTGGAACATTGCTATACCAAACATTCAGCTGTACCAAACATCGTCCTTGGCTCCCAATATTTTGCGCACAAAACCTACCGAACATTATGCAGTTGCAAATCAACCGAGATTCACCAGAGCATGCATCAGAGATCGATCCTGAGCGGCAGCTTCACGACTTTTAGGATAAACTAATATCAATTTTGTAACTCAAAATTTAATAAAAAACAAAAATAATTAACAGATACATTTCTATAAACCTCAAACGGCCAAAAAAACCAGAAAACAGCAAATCATAGTATCACAAGAGGGTGCACTTCAGTTAGACAAGACAGGGCGCTATTCAGCATGGCAACGAAATGTTCAGCAATTAATTTCGCTACACCAAACAACCGCTGAACCGAACATTTAGCGTGGACCCTGTCGTGTTTGTTATAGCGGTGTTCCACTGTACATGTAGTTCATATAAAAGTTTGCCACATTAAAAATTATGAATTTACTGTCCATGTACCGTACCATGGTACACTTTTTTTGTGCAGGTATATTAAGTCTACCGTCAGGTAGGAAATAACTTTGGTACTGTAAGAAAGTCCCTCACTGTCTACTGACCGCACAATAGTTGGTAGGGTGCCCTCAGTAGTTTGCTCATTCTCGCACCGTACATTCCGTTCTAAAGTCAGGTTTACCAAGCTCATATCCAATCAACATACCTCCAAATTTGCCCTTACCGTGCGTTACTGACAATTGTGAGTACAGCCGTATGTTCTTTAGTGTTTATAGTATAAGATCATATAGTGATTCTTGTGTTAGTATGTAAAATAGAGGAGTTTAGAGTACAAAGCTTAGCCTTAATCGAGGACAATTGTTGCAACGTTACATGTACAATTATGTTGTCGTCTAATGGGCACATGTACGTGCATTCCAGCTAATTTATTAGTATTTATTTCTGTTTATTCCCCATTCACCACGGTTTCCTGTTCCATATATTTCCAAGACTTCATCACTGGTTTCAGCTCCACCATTCCGTTCAGAAAGCATAGTTTCCCCAAGATTGCTACGGTATCCTGGCCAATTGCAAGTCACTACCCCCCGTTTTTAATTATCTGGGTATAATACACAGACAGTTTCTTCATTAAACCATCCTGCTCATCAGTTTAATCGCTGCCATAGAGTTGTTGTGTTACCCTTTGAGCCACGCCTCCCTTTCCAAGTGAACCTTATCACTTCTTCACAGGTACTGTATACAAAAGAGCTGATATGTTGTTTTTTGGAACATTATTTTGGTTTATTTGTGGCATGCAGTCCACACACCCACAATGTATTTGATTGAATTTGTCATTCACTGCCAATTTCAAACCACCTCCCAAATGATCCAGTTAGTTCAAAATCTGTCCAGGTAGGAGTCCCCAACTGAACCCACTCATGCCTCCCAAATCCTTACTGAACAAGGCAAAAGGTTAGTCCAGAATGTGACAGACATTAACCACACATTCATGTCTGACCTTCCAGAGCACAGTAGCAGGTCAGATGTCAACCAATGGAAGACTAGGCTGAACGCCCACGCTCAAAGTCAGAGCGGCAGTGCTTTGGAAACCAATTACAGACTTTTCAGAGAATTGTAAGAAATCTGTCACCCAACTGACAGGGTAAATTGTAAACTTTGTACAATGTTGGCCAACATGTATCATTTGGACATTCTGCATTATCTTAATTTAATAGTTAAGTACACAATAGTGTAGCTGTAAACACAGTGTACACATGTATGTGTACATGTTCTACGTAGTGTATCATTTGGACTACTGAAAAATTGTGGCTTACCAATAACATGACACTAAAAGTTCTTACCTTTGCTTCTCACAGTGTAACATACATGTAAGTACACTGTACGTCTCAAGCTTCATTCATACAGTTTCATGCCCGTTTGTTTTCTGTCCCTAACTTCCCTGAGTATTTCGTGTGGGAAAATGATCAAGTCCTCCAACAAATTTGCTAATGTGCAAGAACCCCGTGTTTTGAGTCTATACTTTTAGGGAACACTGATTCCCACGCAGAGTAACACTACGGCGGCAAGGTTGTACTTAAGGCTACTCCTCTGTGGATTTTTAAGAACCTGGGAAAGTTCATAAAATAAGCAGTTCCACAAGGGTGTAAACATCTCCCTATTTGAAACAGAGTTTCCTTTTTATAGCTGGGCACAAAAAAAGGAAGTAGTTTTTTTTTCTCAATAAAAACACTCCTCTGCAAGACGAAGCAAACATCCTCTCAAGTAGAGGACGCCTTCTTGTTTTGACACTCCCAGAGGAAGACCCTGCAATCAGGAGTAAATCGCCCGGTTCCTGTGCTAGGGAAACCTGAGGTCATTTTTAGCAACAAATTAACTTGGGAAGACGCCAGAGCTTAGCAAGGGCCTTACTGGCTCCAGACTGACACTTTCTTCACTCGAAATGAACGAGATTAGTGACGAAATTTCAGGTTAGCGGGCAACTGTGATGTGCCAGCAACAACGTCATTCAAGCCAGTCTCTCACTAATCTACGGTACACGTACACAACTTGATTGAATACAAGTATGTGATTTATGCAATACTTACTTGAAACTTGATTCAATGATGTACATGTAGTTGGAATCTGTTTCATATCTTGAGAAAGGCTAATTACATGTACATGTATAATCATGAAGCTGGATACTTTAACCTCTTCACTTCGAGTGTTGGTTTAACCAGGCTGATACCAAGAATGGTCTGTACAAAACAGAATGAGCTTCAATTCCTCTAAAACAAAGGTGGCTTATTCTCATTCACTGTAATTTTTTTTTTTTTACTTAAGGTATTTTCATCATGTGTTTGTCCTTGAAACATTTAAATGAATGCATGTATATACATGTACCGGTATGCCTGCAGGTGACGGTACATGTACTTTTTGCTTTCCTCGACCCAGTTTTTTGTTTGTATAATTCTGTTTAGTGTATTTGTTTAGAATTATTTCTTGCATTTGTTACTGGTTCCCCATCCTGTACTGTCATTGTTTTAATGCTTATTGTACATGTAAACGTATTCTTTTCCAGGTCTATATCTCTTTTATTTTGAGTATTTACATTTCTGTGTTTTTATTCTACCTTGTTATTTTATGTTGCTTGGGTTGAATCAACAACCAAATACACAAATGACTTGGACGAATGTTTGACTATAAAAACATGTACAGTGTAGTAATGTGGCTAAGGCACAACCCAAGAGCGTGGTTGCAGTATTCACATCTATTTTTCAATATATGGATTACCAATGGCTGCTGAATACAGCATGGCCTTTCTTGAATTAGTTTGCTGAATATTCCGACACCTTGCTTCAAACTGCATGCCAGCTGCACAAATTCAGTGAACACAAAAGCAAAAGAAAGTTGGGAGTTTTATATATTCCACTGAAAGGATTTCTTTTTAAATCCCGTCTAACTGCCAGTCAGGCATGAATTTAATCTCAATGGATTCCCAAAAGCCTGAACAATAACTGTTCAACTTCTGAGGCTGGAACCTGCCAGAAAGAAAAGCCTGTACTATAGCCCTCATCACGTGAGAAGTCTTTGGATAGGCTGCTTCGGCACTCAAATGACTGATTTATGTACAATATAATAACCTACCATTCACAGTGAGCAAAATCTGAAAACCGGTCAAGCAAAACTAATATTTAAAGGTTTGTGCCCCCGCATTTTACATGTACATTTCACACAAACAGAGATGAGAACTTCATCAGTTTACATGTATATGTATGTACATTGTATATGTACACATACATGCCCTACATAATCTTCCGGACGTTAAAATTAATTACAATGTACACAATGTGATGTAAACAGTAGTTTACTATGGCAACCTTTCTGGACGAAGAACTTCTTCGTGACATGTATGTGTGCTCCATACCATGTGCATACAGGTGCACTGGAAAGGCTTGCACTCGAAGGCTTCAATTCAGACAGGGCATTGATGTGTACCCAGTACATGCATGTACTGTACATGAACATTTGTGCTAACAGCCACAACTGCCTGTTCAATTGTATCAACTAATGTACATGTAGACCTTGAAAAATGCCCAAAAAGTTATGCACAGTGCAGACTCATACATGTAGCAGACACATGATGTACATGTTCCACGGGGGGTTCAGAAAAAGACCCATTATGCAGAAAAATAAAACACCTGTACACATCCAGTCTCCACGGGGGAGCAACTGACACGCCCCCTTCCATTTCAATTTTTCTCTCTTTCACAGTGCATCACTTTTTTCTTTTTATGCTGTTTTCACTTATTTAAGAATGAACTCACTGAAATATGCCCTGCTCATACGTTCTGTTTTACTTCAATCACTCCCCTTTCGTAAGTGCCAGGCACCACCCTCCATACATGTACATGTACGTACTGGATGTGCTACCAAAATCAGGCCAACTTACTGCTTCTTTAGCTAACAAAATTTCCCCCAAATTTTCATGAAGCTAAGACAAGGTCCTCAGTTCGCACCTGCTGAGTTTGACCTTTTAGTTCAATTTTCAAAACTGACTTCTGAGTTTTCATCCACTGTTCAAACACCGAACTGGCACATACTGTCCCATTCTTACTGTTTTATTGATATTAAATAGTCCCCCAAAACCTCGTTATCTGGGTTTTTCAGGTGACAAACACAACAAAAGACTGATAATGACATAGGCCTAGGCCTATTCTTGTTTGGGCACTGGCCAATTACAAATTCAAAGATAAAAAAGTCTTGTTTTCACACTAAACATGATTTTCAGTGTGCTTCTCTGGATACATGTATGAACTTATTTCAATTTGGAAAGAAACACTCTCGGAAGCACGTTTCATGAGCATAAATAATGGGGTTTCTGGGTACCACACCACGAATAATATACACCATCAATGGCAAATAGTCTGGCGCGTACACACAGACAATATTTAAAAGATATCGAATTTAGCACACAATTTGATCTCACTTCACCACATCTTCGTCACTTTTTAATATCTCTCCGAAAAAGATAACAATTATATAATTTGACATGGGTTGTCTTGGGGCCTAGGCTACTTACCTATGTTAACAATCTTGATGTTCTGATCTTCCATAAATTTCATCGCCACGGAGACATTCTCCAGCTTTTGCGACCGAAACGTCGGCTTCGGGTTGTGCTTGGGCACCTTTTTCTGGGACAGCACCTGCAACAGCGCGATTAACCGAATCCCATCGCTAAAATCGAAGTCTAAATCTGCGATGTGTTTGTTGGCGCATTTTAGGTGCTCGTTACACCACCTGGTGAAGGTATTCTTCTGGATTCTCTTCCAGGGAGCGTCGTCAGCGAGATCTTTCTCCTTCTCGGCCATCTCTTCGTCTTCCTCGGCGTCGTGATCGCGCTTCTGTTCATACTCGTCGCCAGCAGCCTTGGCGGCGGCCACATCCTCATTAGTATTCATTTTGCCCTTCGACCCCGACCTGTCAATAATGAAAACAACGGAAGTAAATTGTCATTGGTTGAAAATGCTTCAATGGAAACTGTATGAACTCAGGACCCACGATGCTACAGGGTGGTTGCCACGCCCCATTTCGGATTATGTTCCGTTTAGTGGAACTTCCCAACCACGTGTACATGAACATGACACATACATGTACAATGTAGACTGTAGGCCTACATGTACTGTACTTGTATATGTACATGTACATGTACATGACATCATGTTATACACGTAATTTAATATAGCTCTGTGGTGCGTACACATGATTGAATATGGATGTTTGTATGTGTAGTGCATGAACACATTTATAAAGTTAAAAATGTGAACTAGCATCTCTCTTGAACAAGTGATTCCAATGAAAGAAAACTGAATTCACTAAAGTGGCAAGAGTTTCACAAAATTCAACAGAAGTGATACAGGACTGTGAAAGGTGGTAGTCCTGGAAACCATGGAGGAATATACTTTGAAGGATCTTTCTATTTGGGAACAAATTATTTCGGGAAATATGCAAGAAGAAACAAGTGGGACGAAAAAAGGTATCTGTACCTTTTTTTACCCCTTTAGACAACAATGATTGTTTGAACAAGCACTGGCAGTTAGTCTGAAAAAGTACGGTGGAAAAACATTTTTAAAAAGTGGTAACAGAATCATATCGAAACAGATCAGCAGACTCCACAGCTAATACAGTTCTGTGAATTTTGTTGGGTCAGAGGGATGCTAAAAATTTGATGATAAACGAAGTTAACTTCTTTGTTGGGCCTGTTCCCATGCACTGTCGACATTTCTTGGGAAAATATACTTTCCTACTTGTATAAGAACAATGAGGAAATTTAGACCGTAGTATGGCTTACTCGTTCATTTCTTTTCTCTGTGTGTCATTATTTTTATTGGCCCCCAGTTTGAAATAAGCAAAAAGCAAATTCCGAAAACGAGTCTTTGCCAGAATTAATTAATTGAGATTTAAACACCTTGGTAGATTATGTTGTATTTCAAAAAGTGCGACCTGGTTAATGCCATCAAGCATGTCAAGCGTCACGCGGTGGAAAAACAGGAAACAGAAAACGCCTCACGCAGACCAGAGAGGCAGTAGAAAACGAAGTACCACATCCTGAATACCAATTGGGGGCGTGCCAACATAATGCCACCTGTTCACTGTCAGTGCTTGTGGTAAAGGATGCTATGCCCGATGTGTGTATGTGCACGGTAGGCATGGCCTGACACCCGAGTGGAAGTTGGTTGTCTGTGAATGCGGGGGTTTAAATATTACTGTCAATAATGTCTGACGGGTATCCCATGGATCCGACGGAAGCTCTGTGGAATTCCAGCGGCATTAGAAATAGCCGAAGGTCAACCACACGGCAAACGTCATTTGAAACTACAAAGATGCATGTCAATGATCTTCTTTGAAACTAGATAACCAAAAACAAATAGGGCCATGGCCAAAGACAGAATCTTGTGCTTGTTTCAAAATATACTATAATTAATGCTTGAAAATATTTTTCTAAAAACTGCATTTGAAAGAAAACTTGCCAGGTCTGAATCAGTTTAACGTTTAATGAAAAAAAATCTTGCGAACCTAAATCCGGCAAGGGCACTGAATGCACATGTATATTAAAAACAAAAGGGAGTGTTTCGTCCAGCACATACACGACCTTTCGCACTTCACCTTCAAGACGATTCCAATTCAGACTTCGGTCGTTCAAGCGTAATGATCAGACCCCATAGAGCGAAATTGTGTGGATAGTTCAAGCATGACGTGCGCTGTGCAGTTATGTTACCACTTGGGCGGGGTCACTCTCCGTCAAGCTTAGAGGACGGGGGTAGCTGCATAATTTTCAAATAGTGTTCCTCGGAAACAAAAAATCTAATCCTCCCTGCCATATGAAGACGTTCCTCTTAGTGGGTCCTCTGCGAACCCTCTGATTTTATGCAATAAAACACCAACGGGTATATCATTTATATAATACCTGCATGCTGCTGCAGTACGCATAAAATCTAAAGCACGGCCCATTTCTCAACCTTGCCACAATTCCATTGACTTGTCTCTGGAAATATGTCACGAGGTCAACATTATTAGCAATCGTCCTTCAAAATAGTCTCTTGCGCAGCAGGTACAATAGCTTAATGTAGTGAGTTGGTGTCATTCAGGATTGTAAAGAGGTTTGCGAAACAGAGATACGAAGCAAGATATGGGACTTTGTGTTTGTCATTGTTTGATCAAATTCTCAGGAATTCTTCAAAGACATCTAGGGGATGTGTCAGGTAACAATACTCTAGGGTGTGTATAGGGGTTAGACATGGGGAGGGGGGCTCCGTCCATATCTTGCTGGGTATAGAAACAGTGGGTTGTGGGCTGTTATTGCACATGCACTTTCGCTTTGCAGTCCGACTCAAATAGACCAAGGAAACATCCCCACAATGCACCGAGCAAACATATTCTCATCAGGTTTGAGGATGTTGGTGTTAGTTTTACCTTTATGATGTTGGGAAACTCATATTTGCCGGTGGGATGTCGGGCTTTGCCAATTGTTTGAGGTTACCACGATCCCGTCAGACGGGAAGACCTTGTTTATAATTATGG
Source organism: Acanthaster planci (assembly GCF_001949145.1). The sequence continues at coordinate 134,339 of NW_019091485.1, read as the reverse complement.
CTGTTTGTGTATATTGTCCTCAACCTAGTAATCAGTGTTATTCTTGATGTCCGTCACACGCACGGATGTTTAGCTACATTCCTTAGTGACAATTTATCAACAATGGTTCGGGCAACGATAGAAAAAGCAAAATGAAATTTTTAATCTTATCACTTGGCATTTACAAAATGCACGCTCATTACGTCATCATCGTAAAGATTTTGTATTTATAGGCCTTACAAATATAGGACACAAAAACTCGGTATAAGACTAGTGTTGATTACTGGATGTGATGAAGGCACAGCCCGGATGCTGGGAAGGAATTGTATTGACTTGATTGTTTATCATGAACGTAATCATGGCATGTTAACTTTTTTGCTGACCAACCGGAATAGTTAAATATACTAATTGCCACGGTGAACCAGACTTGATTTACTTCGCTAGACTTATCGAAGGCCGACTGATCATGACGATAAAATTGTGTGCACTTATACTTTTCTAAAGTGAAAAAACGTTTTGAAAATGAAAAAAAAAGAAAAACTTTCTGACGACCTTTTCGATGTCAAGATTATGACTTTTTTCACATGCAAATGATCATGTGAATTGCGATTATTCTAGAATACTGTGTAGACAAATGTGGCCTGAAGACACTACCAACACTGGTTAAACTGAAATTAACGTGTAAACCACACGTTATTCTCGCACAAAACTGGCAAGTGGGCCCCTATGAAACTTTCGCATGAAATCTATCTCAGGCAAAAGAGGGCGCTAGATTTATTTTTGCGGCGCTCATCTTAGGGTAGTCATTCTTCGAGATCACAGTCTCCGTCCGCGATCCGACGGACAGTAACACTCGGACAATGAGCTGCTTCATTAATCCAATGAATAATTGAGTTGATTGGGATATAACAGTCTAGAATTAATGGTGCATTTTGTAAATGTGATGATTATAATATGCATGTAACTAATTTTCTTATGATCAGTTCAGATTAACAAGCAACGTATACATAAAAATAAGATGACCTAACGTCGCTGGGATATAAAAGTGAAACTTTTCGGTGTAAACGTAATTTGCTACAGACTGTGACTTCCCAGAGCACAGGTCGCTGCTACTGAATGGCTTGGACAAAACTTGATAAATCATACATTTTGCGATCGTCATTCCAGCGCACAACGGAGTCAAAAGTGCCGACCACCAGAATTTTTCATTCACAAATACGGGACACATTTTATATTCTTTTGCCTACGAGTACTTGTGAATTTGGGATCAGCCTGATCAGACAAGTTTGTAAAACAAACTCAAGTCCCACTCTTGGCTACTTTTTGCGTATGGAATTGATGCATCAAATTCATAAACTGCTGAATAAAGTTATGTAAACAACTTGGCTCCAAGTTCGTCATCAACTCTACAGGTTTCTTCAGGCTTGCGAGCTACAGTGCCTAGGGCGCTTTTGAGGAATCCTTGTTGTCATAAACAGAAATAAATAATAATAATGATAAAAATGACAATAATAATAAATACCACAGGCTTTGAAAGCCCCCTCCCTCCAAGAAAGTGTGTGTACAGTTAAAGGGGGCCTATCAGACTGACATTTGCTCAAACCTTTGAACTATTGCCCTGTCTTCGATGGAGCATCCCCTGCAACGTCTCTCGTCTAGATAACATACGAAAAATTGCTTCTTGTCCTTCACCCGCCGACATCATTTCATAAGCACTCCGTGCATAATATGTCATACACTTTTAAGGAAAATATCCAATGTATAGATTTACATCGTCCAAATGGGTAATAGAAAACCTACGTCAAAACAACTGTGTGAGACTCTACCATTGTACTGTGTAAGAGTGGGCCATTCGATCCCAAATTAAAGGTGCTACAAGCTCTCGTGAAAACAACTGTTTGAGAATGAATATCTGCATTTGTACTGTGTAAGGCAAAATGCAATAAAAATCGGTATGCTAAAAAAACGAATAGGGCAAATTGCAAGAAATGATTAGTTACCCCCCCCCCATAATAATATGCTATAAAATGCAAATCGTTGATATTGAACTGTGCAATTGTTGAGCTTTAAAATCGATATGGCCCGTATTTATGACAAGGGTGTACGTTATTTCCGGGTTACGTTTTGATGCTCTGTGTATACAAGCCCATGTCCGTCCATTAACTTTGTAAGTTTGAAAAAAAAGTACAAACTCAAACGTGTGAGTTATGATGATGCAAATGCTTAAGCTCTCATTTTAAGAGCAATTTTAGATGCTTTAAGTCCTTGAGAAAAACCAGAGGGCGCCATTCAAGACAACCAAATTTGTACGGCTCACCTCCAAAAATACAAACACGTTGGCTTTACATAACAAATTGTACTTTCTGGGGGAGGGGGTCGGGGAGGTAAGAAAAAACACAGAAAAAACTCATTTTCTCCCAGTGTGAACACTCTTTCAACCAGGATTTGTGATCGTGATTCCTTTGGCTGCTTGTCTTCGTTTTGCGACAAATAATGCTACCTCAAAACTCTGCAACTGTTTTTTTTTTCAGAGAATGGGAAGTTTGGCAACATAAACAAGTCAGTAAAACGTTTTTGTGAAGCGTTTTGTCGAAACCACAATGGTCCAAATAAGAAAAATCGTGCCTGATCATAAAGTGTACTTAATTGTTTGATGATAGTGCAAGCAAAATATTTGATTTCTTTGCTCGACTCATAAACAATACACAATTTGTATAATGCATAAAAAGTATCAATTTCTTTATCAACGAAAACTTTATAAATCAATTAATATTTCGAATTACATCCAATATTATACCTCACAAGTAAATGCTTTTACTGACATTTCAATTTTTAAGTATATCTATAAATTAACAAATGGTAAAATATAAAACACGTAGTTCCATAGTCTTGGTAAAATTTTCGGTTCTTATAACCGAACAAGACATATGAACCACACCCTATAGCAGAGCTTCGAATTCCTAAAAATCTGTTTAAAGTTATTCCACTAAATGCTCCGGAGGAGAAAAGCAAATTTCTTTGAACATATTAATACAAAGATTTATTGAAAAGGCCACAAAAATGAGACTCTGCAATAATAAACGTAACAAGTTTTAGAAAACAAACTTACAACTCCAGACAGGGGAAAGAGGAAAGTGCCTTGGACAATCTCTCAGCGAGGGCAGAAAGGAGTGATGTATAGTCCAGCCGCCCAGACAGATAAACCCCGGCAAACGACAAGGGTTTGGATCGTCAAGACGTTTAGCGAAACAAAACTTTTCGCTTTTTTCGTGCCTGTAAGCCTTGTGCACAGTCGACTAGCCTCCGGGAGAGTATGGTGTGTGCACACACTCGAGCGCTCATGGAGCGGTCCTGTCTGCAATGCAACGCCTGCGCTGGGGGTGAGCTTGGCACGCCCGGAATCTGGCCAAGTTTAGCAAATGAGATCGCAGCAAGTCAGCCTGACGTATTAATTATCATTTGACCCCCTCTGCTGCTGGAGGAGCCCCAGTCTCGCGGTTGCCAGGGATACAGGGCATCCCCCTCTTGGCTGCCGGGGGAGTTGGGTTCTAAGTAAAGAGAGTGGCCATAATCAGGCCGGCACAGGCGAAGGTGAATATGCTACAGCAGCGTAGCCTCCCGAGAAGCAGGGTCGCCGCAGGGATGACACGTCTGGCAAATACGCCTAAGAGCTGCGCACTCAAGACCACAGACTCAGAAGATGGGGAGGTCGCAAATATGTCAAGCCCAAATAAGGACACGGAGCGACGTCTAGAGATACGCACTTCGGCTGGAAGTGCGATCAAGGCGGCAACACACACATACACACTATAGGGGATTGTATCGAGTAGATCTGGGGATAGCCCAAACTGCCATCGTTTATGAATGCAAATATATTAAGAAGCAAATCTCCGACGGTCTTATTAGATCAGTTCTTATCTGGACAAAATATCTGAAAGCAAGTTGGGAACGGTGTGACAGCCCCGAGTTAAACAGAGGGTCAGATTTTTTTTATCAAGACCATATTCATAGAAGTTTGGGATCTTGATCAGCAAAGTGCACCATGATTTCGAATGTAATTTAAGTACTGCTATTAGACTTTGACATGAATGATTGGAAAAGACACACGGGATATAAGAAGGTAGAAAAAGTATTTCTAAGAATTATTATTTTTTGTGAATTTTAAGCACACGTATAACGATTCTTGTACTTTGTTGTAGCTGTATAAAATGAAAGATTGGCTCGGGAGAATTGTCAAAAAAGTCAAAATAACCAAATATTCCTGACAACTTTTACAAGAAAATATAGACCCATACCCAATAAAAATATTGGGTATATTTTTTTCTATTAAAGAGTAATGTGAATGTAAATTTCTACATTCTTGAGCAAAATTGTAACGTCATTAAAGCAAGAAAATTGTCAGTGTTCCATTGATTTGAGCATTTAAAAATCTAAATCTTCCTTTTCTGAGTCGTGTACCATTGAGTAAGTGAAGGCCAAACGAACACAGCAGGATATGATGCACTAAAACAACAAAACATTTCAATAACCTCACAAGCTCGCTTTTATCGGAAAGGGGCAATGCGGTGATTTTTTTAGGAAACAACTTCGGTGCATTGTTATCCACCCTGCAAAATGCTCACATTATGTTGCAAGAAACATGAACATGGCATTTCGCAGCAGGACCAACTAGGCAGCAACCAATACCGCCGAGTCTCCGTGTCACCACGAAAAGGTCGTTGATCGACTGCACATGAATCGTGGGTCAAGATGTTCTGTATGTCTGGTTTTACGTGCAGCTCTGAATTGAAACATTTATAACACAAATCAATGTATCGGGATAAAGTTAAAACGAAGTACAAAATAATTATGAATGATATCAGCGATCAGCACATCAGAGAAACACATTCTTTGACTCGACCCATAACACCTCGTACTGAGGATTTGAATCATTTCACAACACCGACACACCGCTGCACTCCAAACTAAACCATACGAGGAACCATGGACTAAACTAACCTCAAAATCTCCGACCCTTTTACTTCAGAAAATCCTCGTGATTTATCATAGCTCACATATGTTATCCAACCACATCCCGTGTATATACTTCTAGATATTATTTGGAAGAAATTTAGGCTTGGGTTCCACGCCGGTGGCATCCGTTTTAAATCGGGTTCCCGTAAAAAAATCCACTCACGATACCTGTGTACTTCTCAATTCCTCCGCTTCCAATTCCAATTCCTGTCAGTTGTTGAACATAATCGATCAATTCTATCAAAATTAGAGGAAGGAATATGCATTTCATTGCTATACATGGGCACCTTTTGCAGTGCGCCCCTTCCGATGCCAAACTTAAACCTTTCACTGAATACAATAATAAACATTTTCTTGGCGGAGTAAAGTAAAGGGAAATGAACCCCATTCATCCCAAACTAATCCAGTGACTTTAATTGGTTTAATTAGTGTAATTTCTATGGTAGCAATTCATGTATCCCCTTGTCTGCCTAAAACTTACGTTACATAGACTTCCCTTCCAAAACGAATTTACAGAGAAAATTGCTGTTTTCAAAGAAAAATGCATTCAACATTTAGTGTGTACTATTCGTCATCTTCTTTTCTGTGTGTGCTACGAGCGGAATTTGATATACATGTACATTTATACAAGAAATTATCTCTTCGCTCTAAATATGAGTTAATTAAATATACATTTTATTATAAACGAATTTCTGAGTGTTCTTGGAATGTATCTGTTCAAAATTCACAACTAAACCTAATACTTCAATTTTGAAAACAAATCGGGGTGCCACGCCCAAAATTAACTCGGACAGTGATTTCAAATTAAAAAAACACTGGTTTATTTGATTGATTCATTTCATCCTTATGGGGCTACAGTCAACAGTATGTAACTGCATAAGTAGGGACCAAACGATTGTCGGTTGCGTGGAATTGCTTAACTGGTTTCAGTGCTGTTATATGTATGTTAATTAGCACATTCAAATGAATTTGAATGAAGTCAGTCAGTCTGCCTATAGCTGAGTCCCTACCTGCTGCCCGACTCCCGCTGTTTGAGCGGTAACTTGTTGGTTACGAGGATTGCAGAGAGCTGACGGAGGTCCAAACCGACAAGGTCAAGACGTGGGTATATACAAACGGATGAGTTCGGTTAAGGTTAAATAATTAACAGTGGCCAAACATTTCGCGAATTCCACCTTGAGTATAGGCTAAACATCTTGAGATAATTACCAGTGTTCTAGCAACCAATCCCCGAGACGTCTCCGTGAAGAAGGTACATATACATGTAGTTAGAAACCTTACTTTACAATATAAGATCCCCACGAATTAATTCATCTTCGCAATTTCTCTTAAAATTTACATGCATTTACCATGGTGCGGAACGATCACGACAATATGTACTCAAGGCAAGGGGCCAATATTAACTGCATACCTCTTTTTTACCAAATGGAAATATCGTAGCGGTACATAACGAGGTTTATTTTCGGATGTTCCCCGTTCTTTGAAGTTTCCATGAACAAGCCAACACTGCGTGGAAGTTGTTCCTGTGACATTCCAACCTCCGAGACAAACTGTTTCCTGAGTGACTAGTTAATTGAACCAGCAGTTATTCCGGATGGATGTGGTCATGGATGGAACAAACTGAAGTCAGCAGCGGTCATCCAACAATATTACGTGAATCTGGTTATTTTTTCTTTACTGTGCTATAGTGAGTATATCGCGATTTTTAAAGTGGGCACAAATCACCGAAACTTAATTTTCACTTTAGTACTTCGTGAGGCATGTCCGTAAGGCGTAGCGCGTCATTTTTGCTGACAGCAATCCACATCAATTAAGCGGTACAGTCATACGTTTTCATCTAAAGATTTAGTTGCCATGGGGCTTGGGGTGCAAGGGGTGCTTACCCTCTGAATAAAAATAGAAAAAGGATGCAAGTTGCCAACAGGCCGATTGTGCTCGCTAAGTCACGAGACCTATTGTGGGTAGCCTATTACCTATCAACAAACACGGGTGTCCACCACAAGTAAGGAGTTTCATAAGTTTCATTTATCAAAAAGCCGACGGTAGGTACCGTACCCAGACTACTGATGTGCTGGGTAATATATCGTAAATCGGCTCAAAACACACGTTGGTATGGGATTGATACCCACTATAGGTCACGTGATTTAGTGGACGCAATCGGTTTTTTAGTGTAAAACTACTTGATAGTCCGTCAGTTCGCTGCGGCTGATAACTATTCCTCTATGCAGGAGATTATGTGTCCCCTTTCTGGCCACCACGGGCGCAAATTTCGGGGGATGGAGGTATATAACCCCTTCTACTTCTTGAGGTGGAGGCTAGCAAAAGAGCAAAGAGCGGATTGTAAAGAATTTTCAGGTTTTCCCAACGACTAAAATGTTTGCAGTATCATTAAAAAGGGAAAGCAGTTTCAAAAAGCCATAAATATGCCATTTTGGTGTAAGATTTTGCATGAATTTGATACACAATACAGATGTACATCTTTATCATAAACATCACACCTAATAAAGTGTAAATGTGTCTGGTGCCCCCCCCTTCAAATTTCCATGGCAAGTCACCCCCCCATAAGATCTCTACACAAGCTGACCTCAATGTCACCACGCCACACGACATCGTCGTGTCACACAACATAACAATGAGACAGGTCATTGAAGAATGTGAAGATCTCGACGCTCCCCCCAAAAGGGAAAACCTCCGGAATGCTTCCCAGAATATTCCCCGACATCATTGCTCGCCCCCACAAATGGTTAGGGTAACCTGAAAGTGTGCACAGTGGCAACCGCAGGTTGAGTACCGTTTCCATAGTAACACAATAGTTACTTTTCTAATTAGGTCCATAAAAGGACCAGGAATTTGTCTGGCTCTGAAATAATGCTTACAACAGTCTTTGATAGTACAGCAATTTTTTCAGTATGTCAGAATGGGTAATGGATCGATATTTTCACAGTCTCTTGTTTTGTCAAAGATGTGCACGCTATGACATCCCTGCTGTACATCCTCCAGGGTAGAGAACAGACGTGAAAAACATAGAACAAACAGACTTGCATTTTTAAGTGAAAGGGTAGGTTTATGCTTTTAAACAACTGAAGTGGGGAGGCAAATGAGAAGTGTAAACGCAGAGGTGACAGGATGTCCTCGAGTGCAGTGTATCTGAAACCGAAAACCGGCCCATTTCAAATATAATGTGAAGTCAAGATCATAATTACCCAGTTCACATCAGCTCACAGTCTAGTTCGCAGGGGCGAACAAACTGAGCGAGGGGAAATTTCAGAGTACTGAACTTGAGACGTCAGCCAGATATTATCGCACCAAATAATGCGTCTGGAGTTTACGGCAGAAATGGCACCATCGACACCAGGACAAACAGGCGCCCTACCGGGCTGCTTTAACCCATGGTCCCGTGGTTAACCTATGTCCCCTCAAGGCCCCTCAAACTACTGCAGTTAGAGTTTGCGTAGCAAAAACAACCGGTGCCTTCCTCCAAGGACAACTCGAGTTGCTTGAGATCGTAGGGTCAGAAACAGACTTGAAGGTCCACCGGTCATTTTGGCCTTTGAGACAGATTCTGCCTCTTTTGGGATCGATACAATACACATCTTCCGAGTTGCTATCATTTTTGGTCAATCCAGTCGAAAGCATTTTGCAGCAGACTAATACTTCCGTATCGGACAATACGTCTATGAATATCAGATGGAGATCCATTTAACGCATATTTATGTTCCCTATCGGAGGTGACGGAGAGAACTCCCCGGAAGACAATGACTGTTTTTGTAAAGGAGGAATTGAACTTGAAACCTGGTATTTTCAGATAAACAGAGATTTTTGTTTTCTTGCCGGCATATTTGTGGAGGTGGAGATCAACAATAAATTACCATCATGTTAACCGTTTCAGCCCACATAAAATAAATTTCATGATCATCGTTAAAAAAAATATTCGGTGTCCATCAAAGCCGATTTGATAACATGATAAGTCATGTCCTAAGCATCGGCGTGCTGTCTCTCCCCGAGCGTTGGTGAGATGGGGAAAGGGGAATCAATTAAACCAGCAAAGACCAACATTGAGATTGTCCAACCATACGAACAAAATGTCCAATTCAGGTCGATTGACGCGTACTAGGGACACGGCTGACTGTCAACACAACATTTAATTGTGACTATGCAGTGGACACTTCGTGTATATTAATAATAGCCTTTCCAGTGTTAACTCAATAAAGTGTTGTGTCGTAAATTTTACACAAACATGTTTTGTGACAAACAGATTCATCTGCTACATCAATGGCAAATTTTGTTTGTTACATCCACTGTCTATGTTATCTGTAGCAGTGTCTTTTCAGGCAGCACATCCTGCCTAGTCTTTGCATTATAAGGACCCAAAGTGAAGCTCACGAAAACCGATTACGTATTGCAGTGTAAAGAATTTTAAGTTTTGTATCAACTGTTTTTCATTAAACAGTACCGGTAGGCTTTAAAAAAAGTTAATCGGGTGACAGTTGAAAATAAAAACTATTGTACAACAACAAAAAAGAGTGAGGAATCGACACATCAAATAAATTCCTGTTTGCACGAAAAAGCATGCTTGTCTTAAACCAATTTATTTACCGGTACATGTATTTAACGGTAGAAACGGAAATGCATTTGAAATGGAAACGATGTTAATTTCTTCCAAGGGGGCATCACCAGGCCCACTCATTCCCTTTAAGACACTGACAAAAGATTTTTGTCCCACATCATATGCACATCGTTATCTTTGCTATGAAACCGTCATCTTGTCCTCCCTTCATATGGTATCAATGTTCACATTTATCAAGGTATGATGCGGTCACTGCAATGCTATGCCCGCAACACCCGTGCATTCCTCATCGATATGGTAATCCACGCGTACGCGCATACATCAAGCCCTTGGACGAATGCATACATGTACATGTATGTAGCGTACGTGTATAATGTAACTGCACGGCCACCCAATCACCCTCAATTTTCCCGTTTTCGAAATGAAATTTTACTCAATAAAAATGCACAACGGTTAGAAGGGTTGTACTTACCACAAGAACCAAGCGGAGAAAAAACTTGCAGGAACTTACGTTGCCGAAGTGAGGTGTTCCGTGGGTTAGTTGTAAAATGAGCAACGGTTTAGTTCAGCGGGGTTTTGGAGTTGTTGCACGCTCGCTGGCGAGTGGACGTGCTCCAGAAGAGAAAGAGGGAACGCCTCCAATGCTACAACCTTCTGGTTGGGGAGACCACAAGCTGAGGGATCTGACAGCTAGGACGAGGGGGAAAAAAAGCTCGGAATTCCACGGTCGTTCGTGTCGTCTTACAAATTTGCTGCGGAGTAGATGCTACCTGGACTGGTACCGATAAAACTCGAGGACAGACGGGGTAGCGAGGACTTTTTGTTCAGATGGGGGAAGACCGCGAGGGGAAACTGGGCATCGAGTTCGTGGGCTGTGGTGTCAAAAGGCAGAACCTTGTTCACGGAAACTCAGTCATATGAACACACGAATACATTGCTCTTGGGTAATGCCAAAAGGAATTCCGCAATCCACAAAGCAAATAAACTTGAAAAACACGCGATTCAAGGTCATTCACCTGGGTACAAGTTCTGGTTTATCGTCTTGAATCTGTAGCCATTAAGTGAATTGAACCTTGATTGAACAAACATACCATAAGGATAAGGAAATCTCTAAATCGGACGTTCTTCCAAAACAGTCAATAGGACAGCAAAAAGAAACTTTCAGAATGCTATTTCTGGGGTGGGGGGGTTGGAGATCTTTGTCTAGTATCAACATCGAAGTTTAGTTATTTGTTCATTGTTCCTGAAAACAGTCCTTGAAGTCCGTAGTACTGGTCTCCCACCATGAGATTAGAGTTGCACTAACTTACTGATATAGCTTGTCTGCTAACCGTACACACGACTGTGGGGCAGTTTGGGGGAGGGGCTTTCTCCCGGCCCTAAGATTTAAGAAAGCAAAAAGAGAATTCGAAAGGGGACTCAAATGAAAAGCAGGAACCTTAATGATAACGGAGAATTTGTAGAGGAGACTTAATGAAATGTGAAGATCACATGTATTTCCATTGTACGTATAAAGGTCAGCTATAATAGCCACTGTTGAGGAGACCAGTGAAGTTTTTCACCAAGGCTAGCCCTTTTCATTCTAGAACTTTCATTCCGAAACTGAATGGATCTTTTTATATTGGTCAAACTCCTAAAAATCAGTAAAGCCAAACTGGTTTTGATAGCTCTGTCCCTGACAGAAACTCAGGATTGTGAGAAATATTTGTCCCTTGCACGTTTTAAAACCAAGTTCAATGTATCTCTTTAGCCCTTTGTCTTTTTATCCAACAGGGAAATACTTCAGCTTCATAGACTATCCTTTCGTACCCTTTAAACTTTTTCACTGTGATGTAATGAGAGATTCTTTTCCCCCTTTTGAGCCTCCCTTCAGAGGCGGATCTAGAGCGGGGTGGGAGGTTGCACCCCCCTTCAGCCGCGGACTAAATGGAACGCCTAGTGAAATGACGGGAAAAGAGTACCACAAAAAAAACCTGGCGAGGATTGCGCCGTCCATCTATCCATCTATAGTTAGATTTTCTTTTCATCAGGGAACGATGCGTGATGCTTTCGGACCCCCTTAGCAGGACATCCCTTCAGTACGCTCATCAGCCCCCCCCCGTCCTGAAAGCTAGTTCCTGCCCTTTACCCTCCACTCTTTTAAAAAGTTTGTCGCGAGCTTTGCACTCCATCCACCGCAGCATCACGAAATCGCTGCATTTCACTGTATTTCTTGTCTGGTACCTCAAATTTTGTTACAAAGGGAACAGCAATGGGAAAAGAATTCTCCAAAAGGGTCACGTATAACCAAATCAAGAGTGGCAATTTCAAGTTTTGCAACTTTTGCAGGTCGAAGTGACAGTGATTGTGATGGACGAAATGAACAGATGTGTGTCAGTTAAAGTAGCCGTTGACAATCAGGGAGCTATTTCCAGAATTTGCATGCCTGTCACCCGAAATGTCATCATGCCAATAGATTCACTGTACCGTTCAGGGTAGTCCCAGCGGTCTTGAGGAGGCGTGACACCTTCATCTTTTTTGTTAGGACCAAAGCCAAGCTTTCATTTTTTTTACTACAGGCAAGCTTAACAGGGTTTACCGGGCGAGGGGCCAGTTTTTTCTTTAACTCTCGATGTATATTCTTTACTGTCTCTAGCAATGTAAAAATATACACCATAGGCCTAAAAGGAAAGAAAATTGGTTATTTTATGACAATATTTATGCCTTTAAATAGTATAAAAATGAGGAGTAACCTTGTAGATTTACATCAATTCCTTGAAGAACACTTTCGTTACAATTTGAAATGAGCATGCCCATTTCCCGACACACCGTTATGGCAAATAACCTTGAGTAGAGGGGTCTTTGGCACAAGTCAGCTTGGAATCCAACATACCCTATGGTTCATCCAAAATAATACTTTGCCGAAGGTGGCTCACAGAAACATGAAAAGGAAAACCGTACAGCCGCCCCCGAAATGCTGGCAGATTTTGCCCTATTAGTTGAATCAGTTTTTAACATTCACAAGGCCCTGAAAGAATGACACCAAGCTGGAATTTTGGACTAAATGTACGTGAACATTAACTCTGGCTCGAGTCATTATTTTTTACCCGCCTGTCCACGCAGGTCACTTTGCGGTTGCTTAAATTTATTTGCTGTGCTCCTTTCGGAGTAACAAACACTCTTGACGTCTTCATGTTACGAGTTCAAACAATTCATGTTCAGCTCACTGTTTCCTGACTGGTGGCGGAGTTAGGATGTTGAATTATACACGCCCCTCCCTCGGCCCCCCAAACACCAAACCCAAAATTATGATGAAAATGAACCACACAAAATGGAAGTGGTCGATATCCATATAATCTGGGCCAGGTAATGTGATTTCGGGAACAGGAATAAACAACATGTTTTTATCGCTTCTCGTTGGCGGATGTCGGGGCTGTTATTTCGGTTCCACGGTTCATCAGGTTCACACGGGATGTGATAAGACCGTGAGTGGGCGGCGGAAGTAGCTTGAACGATGAAGACCACGAGATGGCGCCATTTAGATATGACATTACTCTTTTGTGGGTTACAGTAGTCGAATACACATTACATTATAGGCCTAGATACATGTACATGTACATTACATAATATATTATGTATTGCCAAACACAGGTTTCATTCCCATTATTTCCTCGTGTTATGTTTGTCTGCTCACTTCTCAACCCTTGAAATTATACTGACAAATCTTACGAAGAAAACATCTGAGCAATTTTATCTTCGTCAGTCTTCGGTCCCGACAGTTCGTACTCAATCGCTTGCCTTCACGTCATACAAACATAGCAAGCTGGCACTTTAAAGTTGTTTTACTTGATATACATTGACTACATGTATAGTGACCATTTTTCTACATCTCTTCATGGCCCTCTCTTCTTTGATACTTTCTAATTATCTCCGAGTTTTTCCTATTTCCTTAATTTGTCATATCAAAACATTCTTCTTCTCACAAGCTTTTTCACTATGAATGCACAATTGAGTTTTTCATTTTTCCACCTAGACCAGCGCCTCTGAATGCTTCGCAGATATAGTGCGCCTTATAAATGCTTTATTATTATTATTATTTGTATGATTCATGTTTTTACTTTCTGAAGTATGTTTTGTGTTTTTCTGATCAATAACTTAGAAAGAAAAAAAATAGCCAGCTGGCTGCGATACAGACCTCTGTTTGCTATTATAGAGCAGCACATAGGCTAATGCACCAGGCTGTGGCGCTTAAAAGTACCTCTACAGATTCTTTCGAAAAGAGGGGTCTGTGTGGGCCAAGAAATGGTGGGATTGTGTCAGTATGCCTCAGGATCATCTCTGTAGATTCAGGGGCACCCATCTGGGGTCAAAGCAGACAAAAAATGTGATTGAAAATTTGTCAGAAGAACCCGAGAAACGTGAGGGATGTCATTTGAAAAATGGCTGCTGAGAAGACTTGGGAACATTCACTTGGGGGGGGTGAGTTTGTTTTGGTGGATAATTTAAAAATTCATTGGTTGACCTACTAAAAATAAAAAATCAAATGAAATCCGAAGGACCAAACAATACATTGTTATTTGTTGGAAAGGCCTCAGGTACTTCATTTTTTGCCTGCCATGGGGCTCCAAACTGGGTTGATTTTACACTGTTTTCAATGGAGCTTGAATTAGTTCAGTGCACCCCTCAGGCTAAAGTGACATCGTGGCAAGAGCGCCCTCGGTTGACAGGTCATATCATTTTAATATTCAATCCCCAAAGGGATGTCATTTTTTCTGTATGTAGTTCAGAAATAGGCCAATAAATTATTTTCATGTGAAAATTTCACATCATGACATCTCTAAGTAAATCATCTAATTAAACTCCCCCGCTACTATGCCCTGAAGCTTTCTTTCGCCATAGATGTAAATCAGTATACCGTTGCCACTTCTTGATAGTCAAACGCAGTAGCTTAATCTTTAAAAACGATAAGGCGAGCTCTCTTCTCATTACAAAGTAATTGCCCGTTGAAGTTACTGGCGCTAGTAAATCGTGTCTTTTGCTTGTCACCCACGGGCAGATCTAACTGATGATGTCAAAGTGATGATGGAGTGATCCGCGCCGAATGAAAGTCATAAACGAAAGGTTTTTAAAAGTGACTTTTTCACGTCGTAAACAAGATGTAGCTAAGACCCAAGATAAACACGTTCAACATTTAATTATTTTATTTCAATTAAAGGCTTGTCACTTTGCAAACTAGATTTTAATACAGGCTCCAAACGACGAAACTTCCAATACAAGTGGTGTTGCCAGATCCATGGTGCATGTGCTCTTCATCCTAAAAGAGCCGGGTGAAATCCGCCCCCAAGCAGTCATTTGACACCACTTTTGTGAAAATCGGGCATACTGTCCTTACGCATACTGTTCTTACGCAGCGCGCACTTTTCCGAGACGGGTCAGCCAAAAATATATACTCTTTTTCCACTGCGGTGCTCAATGCTTGCGGGCAGGCACGCATGTAACCTTGAATTTCAAATGACCGTATCAACAAAACTATACGTCTGATTGAGTTCAACATTCTCATGTAATGATAAGGAGTGTCTTTACATGCATGCCAAGTTTAAAAATTGAGCGAGGCACGGCTGAGTTTTACCCCCCCCTCCCCCCCGCGGCTGTGAGATAAATAACTCGGCTCAAAATAACCCGGTTCTTTTAGGGTTAAGCCCCACTACCGACTGTTTCAGAACTGTTTTGAGCAAATATCCCTTGGGATCGTTTGTAAGCAGTGCTCAAGTTGCAGTCAACATTACGCATGAACAGCTAAAAGCAAACGCCGTTTACTGTGGGATGGTCAAGCGCAAACTGCATTTTCCTAATACGGAATAGTGCGCCTCACTGGCCTCCATTCTGCCCGTGAAAAGTGGACAGTGCACTGACCTCTCCACGGGTTCCAGCCTTTTAACTTCCCTTGGGTCCAGTTTAGAGACTAATGAGAGCCAGCCTTCCAAACATCCCTCTTGTTGGCTCCACGATAACTCCTTCGTTAGTAGGCATAAACGAAAAATTGATACTTCACTGTTTGAAAGCTGACTACAATTTGTAACACGTGGTAAATTATTCTATCGCTTTTTGTACTGGTGACCAACCATAGTTTTACCAGCGTTTGTGGACAAAAATTCTTATTGTGACGTATAAGAGCAGACCATATGCATTAGCAAGTTTCACTGAAACCGGACAAAGCATGAAAAAGGGTCAGTGTAATTCCTACACGAAAAGCTGAACATTACGAGAAGGCAGTGCATCCAAATGTTAACAAATTGGTTTCAACGTGTCCTTGAGATCTTACACTGATTAAAAACTAAAACCCACGAAACGGTGTGGCTGTGACATGGAACAATGCGAGAGGGCCGGATTCCTTTTCAGGGCTTAACCCTAAACTAATTGTTGTAGAGTTTTTTACCATCTCAGAGCCGGGCGGATGGATTCTGTTAATTCGGCTGTCCAGTGCCCGATTTTCTACAAACTTACTCTCATTATCAACATGGATACAAAGCTTGAAACCAATCCGATGTACATTGTACGGAAAAAGGTGTCCATATTTAGCTGACCTGTCTTAGAAAAATGGATGCTGCGCGAGAACCCTGTCTGATTTTAACAACACTGGTGTCAAACTGAATAGAATACATAACTGAAAAACTTCTGAGGACCCGATGCGAGGAATAATGAAAACCTACGAAAATATAAGGACAAATATGTGGCGGATTTCGCCCCTAAGCTGGGCCAGCCCACTGGGGTTAATATTGTTAACATTTTGATTACAGAGCGCCCTCTTTTAGAATTAGAAGTGGTTGTGACCATTGCCATCATTCGTGTTGAAAAGTTTTTTCTTACAAGGAATGTCAACAACCTCGTTCCCAGTCTCTCAACTAG
This sequence comes from Acanthaster planci, assembly GCF_001949145.1. The sequence goes on along the minus strand of NW_019091485.1, from coordinate 117,895 downwards.
GTTTTTCGTCCCACCCCCCTTTAATTTTGTTTTCTACAGAGCAGATTTAACGAGGTGAGGTGCCGGTATAATCTTCTGTGATCCGCAGCTGTTCAGAAACATATCGAGTCTAATCCTACGCCAGCAGCACAGTCGAGCAAAGAAGGCAAAAACATCAGCATAATATGAGCTGATTTTATAAGTTAAGGCTGAGGCTGCGTTTTTGTCTAGGCGGTTAGTATCAAGATTGTATTCTGAAACATGAACCCTGGCGACCTGTTAATCATGGGTTTCTCAGTACAAAACAAACTCTTTAGACAAAAACTAGAACGACCACAGCTATGAAGCACAGATGGCCTCATAAGCTGTACAGCCAAAAATGCAACAGTCTGGTGCCTTGGACGTCAACATATCCTTTGCAGCTGTCTGCTGTAGAATATGAGGCATTCACCGGGATGCAGGCGTGCGCAGACGTTCTTTCCCAAAGCCTGAACGGAAGATGTTATGTCAATTAATATTCCCTGTTGGCCCTATGCTTATCACCCCGTCTTTCGCACCTCTGGTCCCTGCCAATTACTCATCCAGCCCCGAGCCAGCTGTGTGTGTTTGGCTTCTGCCGCTGACGATGATTAGGCCTGCCGGCGGCCATTGTCCGGAAGCATTTACCAAGTTTTCTCCTTGTTTGGACGGGCGGAGGAGCGCCAAGCGGCCCGTCTGGATTCCAGTTGCGCCTCAATTCATTACAGAGCATGGCTGACATCTTCGCTGAACTTGGCGGAATTATCAGTGATGTAGATTAAAAACTCATTGTGTAGAATAAGTCATATAATATAAATCTAAAGACTTACCCGAGGTATGTAACTGAATGTGTACTGTGCTGACAGTCAAATTCATAACATTGAGCTTTATGAAACGACAGAAGAGTTATTCGAGTGATGAAACATTTAATTTTATACGGCACTAAAATTCAAAACCAGTACGATCATGGAGGTAGGTACGATTTAGGAAAATAAGTTACTTTCAGGCTGCGAGTCAGAAATGTTTTGACAGTCGTCACGTTCCGACATGTTCCTCACAAATTCGACGATCATGAGATAGCAACAGCCTGATTGTTTAATCGATGTAATATATTTTGAATGCGGGTGTAAGACATGATCCGATCTGATTTCTTCTGAAATTGAGGTAGAGAAAGCATTGAAAAAGAATTGAAATGAAACTGTTTCGGGGGGATGATCGATCTTTTCAATTAAACTTTACTCACTAATGTAATTTTAAATCGGAATAATAAGTAAATTTTCACTGTCACTTTTACAGAATAAAATTAGAGCTGATAGTGCAAAACATGCAAAACTATCTACAAGTGAAACTAGTTTTTGCCAACTTCAACAATTTCTCGAGAGAGGAAAGCAGCACAGAGACAACTAAAAACAAAAATCATACCCACGCTGTACAAAGATTGACGCCAATCTCACATGGCTGGGGACTGCAAGAGGAGGCATAAAAATTAGGTACCCGCACAAAACCCTCATTTTGGCCCCGCGTCGCCCAAGGTCGGCTGCTGGGCTAGCGTGATACCTTTTGAACGATTCCGTCCTGTAAGAGCCTTTTCAGAAGATGCCCTTTCAGCCTGATCTTTAGGCTCGAACGCTTGCAAAAAAAATCAAGAATAGCCGCTGGAGTAGGGTATTCTGCAAATTGTGCCTGGCTACGGAGGGTTTTTGTTCACCTGTGCAGATATGTAGCAGTACGGCAGCAACTTCGTCATTCTGTTTTTATTCAACTCTGACGAAACACTTGTACCCCGCATGATTGTACTAACGGGAGAATGGCATGCTGATATATAGTGATTTACAGGACTGTGGTCAAAATGTGACACAAAATGTTGCATTACAAGTGAGCCTAATTTTAAGTGTATTTGTAATTGTAATGACAACCGCAAAAATGAAAATAAACTATTCACGGCAGCGAAAGCACAGTCATAGGCTATGAACCATTAGTAAAAGTTACTACCAAAGTTTGTTTACATACCTGATGGCACTCGGCTTGGGCGGAGTGGCTGAGCCTTTTGCTGTGGGTTTCCAGCTCATATCGAACTATGGACGCAGTATTCCAAGTATGAGATATTTCACAAGAAGGCGGCAGAGGGATCTGTCGTAAATCTTCACAACTTTATTGTCACGAAGCAAATCTCGGTGCGCTGTGTGTTGGACTCGAGCGCAGATCCCAGAAAGTTACAGAATTGTAGGAACGATGGAGAAATCCACTTTTTTCAGGAAAAAAGACTGATTTCGTAGATCATGAATCTAGAAGCATTGAATAACAAAGTGCAGGTGTTTTGCTGACTACCAGTCCTGGAGTTAAAAGCGACCAGTGGGCGGCCTAGTCGTGGCGAGTGCCCCGTTGAGAAAGGAGCAAGGGTCCGGTTTGATGTCTGTTTCTTTTGACAGCGAGTGTTCCTGTTGCCCACACAGGCCCGACGGGCGAAACAACTTATCAGGCCCATCCCACCACTGCCCATTATCCAATAGGATCTTTTCTCAAGGAGCGGAACGTGGAACACGTTTACGGTGTGGGTATTGTTTTTAAAGGAGCAAAGACCGGCCTTGGTTTCTTTCTAAACCCTCCTTTGATCACATGCGTGCATTACCTTGGCAAAAGGAATTCTACAAAGCTGAACCCAAAGACTTAAAATATGTATTTCTGTTTTATTCCAAAAAGGAATCACTCGACAAATGATGTTATTTTGAGGAAGGAAAACCCGGGTTTTACCAAGGCGTATCGTACTATAGTTTAATGCCTTCGCGCATGCGCGTTTTGTTCACCATTGATCGAAGGTGTATAAGAAAGATACCCCAAGATCACTACCTAATATGAATAAGCATGCATATTTAAATCAATCCAGAGAAGAATAGCCATTTGGCATGAACTGCGACACACGGGCTCACGACAGAGTGAGAGCTTTAAAGGGCAGCTGCATTCAGTATACACCTTCAAAATGCACCTTCTTGTCTCAGTTGAAGTTGAACTTATATTCACCTTTTGTTTCATTATTTCAAAGTGTATTTACAGACTTTGTGGTTTTATGCAAATGATATTATCATTCATATTCATAAGCAAAACTGTGACGTCATCCCACGAAGAAAGTCTCGATGCTGCATTTGGTTGGTGCACAAAAAAGCCCTACATTTTTGTAGATTTGCTGTCGATTGTTTATGTGCATAGCAATAAGCAAGCATCGATCTCTTTCTCAGAAATGTTTTCAGTGGGTAAATTCTGGGTTCACAATTTGAACAGAAAAACCTATGCACTGAACTTTGTCTTCCCTGGATGACATTATAACAACAGCAACCCCAGTTATTCAGGAAAGCATGGATAATTTTAAGTGTTTCAAAAATGCACTTTCAATCTTGAGAATGTAAGAGAGTTTTCATACATTGAAGAAGAGCCTTCACTTTTAAGTATGGGATATTGCCAAAAGTGGCCTTAATTTGTACGTGATTGTTGTCACCTTGAAATCTAGTAATGAGTGTTTTGGTTTAACTACATGCACATGTACGTGTATCAATTGTGCTTTCTAATGTAGGGAGAAATACAGCTATTCAGAATGCATTACTCCAGATCTTGCGCCTTTCACTATGTGGGGGTGTGTTGGCACTGCGTATAAACCGTGAGCACAAGGGGAGAGACGTCTGAGGCAACTTACGCAGAACGCCAATGTTGCTTCAATAACATCGTGAAACTGACTTTCTCACTTTTAACTCCCAAGGGTCCAGCACTGATGCATCGGAAACGCTTGTAGCACCGTACCTTTGCCCCACCATTTAGATGTCACCAGCACCAGTGTAATCTCTCTTATTCCTCCATGGCGAGACAGATGTTGGAGGGGGTAAAAAGTCGGCATGTTTTGTGTACTAGACGGCTCCTCTGAGGGAGTCATTACGCACTGATATTAAATGGGTGTGAATGAACAAGGAGATGTTAATGGCATAATTCTTTATATTAAAGTTAACTCCACTGGACTCAATTTTATGATGGGCTGTTTTGACAAAAAATTTCTTTGACAACTTTTTAAACACTAGGTGTGCTATCATTCCTTCCATTTTACAATTGATGTGGAAGATTGTTGATGTCTTACTAATGATTAGTGTAAAACAATTTAAAACGAGGCACATACGACAGTCAACTACAGATTGTGTAAACTGAATAGGAGATAATAGCAATATAGTAATAATTATTACAGTTTAATTTTCATTATCACCTATAAAGTGCCAAAACTGAGTAAATTAGTAAATAACTTGGTTGGCTCCAACTTCTTTATGTATGTCTACAAACAAGCTACGAAGTCTTCATAGCAGAAAATCTAGTGATGAGCGCTTTTGGTATACGGAAAAATAAACTTGGGGATGGAAAGCCACCAAGTATACCCCTTTAACCGCGTTTTCATCGGTTTTGAAATTGACGAGAGGTAAAAAGTTATTACTTATCCGCATTGCCCTCTTTCCTGGTCGTGATTAGGCTGCGCAGGGCTTGGAACTCCGTCATGGTCCTGTGGTGCGACTCTTCCAAGCTGCCGCCCAGGTCGTTCAGATGCTGCATTACTGTCTCCATGGAAACGGCGTCATCGTCTACCCTCTTCCCGCCGTCGTGATGACCCGGCCAAGTTGATCCGTCGTGTGGTGGCGCTTCACTAACTGACTGCAGAATAAGCGTGGTGCCAATTTGCTAATAATCCAGTGATAAAAGAAATATAGGTAGAAGTTAAGCAATATTATATTCTATAAGGATAATTATTTCACTCATTTGAGATTCTTTCTTAAGGTTTGCACAATGATACCTCGCAATATTACGCCCCACAAATCAAAAAAAAAAGTGAGATTGATATTACTTCTTCTCCTTGCTGGAGATCATCATCCTCTATCCCAAGGCTTCTCTTCAAGAGTTCGTGCATAATCTCCAATCGCCTGGCGACATCTGTCAGCATAATAGCCGTGTTGTCGGCAACAAAATCCTTCGCCCACCCGTCATCTGCGATCAAAGAAATATTAAACAATAATGCCGGTGGACCAACACGTGTGGTACCCCACGACGGTAACAATAACCGTGCTCCCGGCACTCACGCGAAATACCCTACACGTTTGTGCGCATTCAAATGAAAAAAAATGATGGAGTATAGTCCAAGGCGCGCGTGAACTGTTGCTCCTACGTTGTTGTTTTATTCGTCCCCGCACCCTTACAGGACGCTATGGGATAAGCTCATGCTCTTCTAATAACTTCGAGAAGGAATTACATAAAGTCATACAGATATTAATTCTTATTCCCTTAGATAAACATAAGCTACATTCTGCGCTCACGTCCGTGTCGTGACGCTTTCGGAAACTTTCGCAAGCGTTACTTTTCAAAGTCTACCCAATGAGGAGCCGAAAATAAGTCACGCAGTCCGAAGAAGTATTTTCCCAACCGAAGCTCCTTCTCAGATTGGTAGGGACAAGCAATACACTCGGTGTGTTCAATCACTGGGGCCAATTTCATAGAGCTGCTTAAGCATAAAATCTGCTTAAGCGGGAAAAAACTTTGCTCAATAAACAAAGGTTACCAGCTCAAACTGTATCTGATTGTCATGCTAACCAAAAACAGCTAAATACAATCCCAGAACGATATACATCACATGGAGTTTTGGCTGGTTACCTGATTTATCAAGTAAGGTTTTTTTGCGCTTAAGCAAATTTTGTGCTTAAGCAGCTCTATGAAATCGGCCACTGGTCTCTCGAATGAGCGATCAAACAGAGCTATCTTTTGATACTGCGCGACGTACCAATAACAGCTGACGGACAGAAAGACCGACAGTATGTGGATGACAACAGAGCTGTAGGCAATTATACCAGCAGACGTATACGTGTAATCAGTTGACATTAGGCCTACTCACCAGCAGTAAACAGATTTTTAAAAATTACAGTCTAAAGGTTTTGTACAAGGTTTTTATGTATAATTTCAAATCAAGAGGAAGTATATATTCTTTCTTATGCCTGGTTTGGCTTTTTATGGGAATCGAAATGATATTCTGAGCCAAACAACCTGTGCAAAAACGGACAACTTAATAGTCACCTTGTGTCTTTCTCTTTCTGATTTCCCTCCACTGCGTGAGCACCTCATAAAGTTCGTTGACCAAGCGTTTCCTCGTCCTAGCGCTCCTCATCATGATCGGGTGAAGAAAACGCCGCATACGGCGGCGAGGTGAGCTGTCGTGGCCGCTGCGCTTGAACCAGTACAGGCGCCAGGTAGCTTGAATGCAGCGAGCGGCACGCTGCTTTACCTGATCGGCAAAATCTACCAAAATGAAGCATCACAGACAGAGAAATGCACCATTTTGAGATTCGAATACGTGTATCGCATTGCATCTCAGTAGACCCTAGATAATGCAGACATTTCAGAAGCTCGCAATTAGTATTTGGCACTTCAAGCAAAGCTCCCCTACACAGCAAGGCACAATAGAAACAACAACAACAGCAACAACAAACAACAACAATAACGGGTAATTCTTCTAAATTTGTCAAAATTAACACATTTGAGTAATCTAGTTAGCTTTGGAGTGACACCCTGCATTTTAAGGAATGCAGGGGTAAGTGAAGCAAGTTCAGAGGACGCATTTGTACATACACTATACAATTTTTTTTTGACACAGCAACAGAAGTGTCCGGTAATAAAACTCTACCTACGATTACGAACATGTCTACGTCGTGAAATGTCTCTTAAGGTTGTTTTGCAGTCAGTACGGTTTGGCCGAGCTCATTCTCAACCCACCCTGCCGTTCCACGTAAGCCAGAATCCGCTTCTCCTGTTGTGACATCTGCAGTGTTTCGTGGGTCACGGTAATCAGCAGCGCCATTAGGAATATGCCAAACACGGACGACATACCAACAAAGGCCCTTGCCATAACTGAATCTGGAACCACATCACCGAAGCCAAGAGTCGTCATGGTAACCACTTGCATCCAAATCACATCCTTTCAAAAGAATAAAAAGAAGGGTAAGTATATAGCTAAATATCTCCGTTTCCGCTGCACCCATTTCGTTGTACATTCCAGTCCATGGAAGTATCAAGTTACCACTTTTCTTTGATAAAAATAGTGTAATGATCGGTCAGCGATGTAAGATTTATAAGGCACTATATAAAGTATTGTTTTCTGTGATGAGTTTTATTCTCAAACGTCGCGATTTAACATTTGTGCAACTGAAGTTTCTGATCAACAATTTCATGCAGTTACATTATTTTTATCTGATCTGCCTAATAGTCGCAACAGGAGTTGCATAGTTTTGAGGGGTTCTGTAAACAGTCACCATTTTCAGCGGAATTAAGTTTACTGCATCCTTCTCCTTACGAGTAAAGGGTTGTAATGCGAAGGACTGAAGCGTCTGTCGATCGAGAACACGAGGTACCCGACTCCGAACAGGTTGAGACAGTAGCATATCCCGACCATACGGAAGGGCCATTTGAGGAAGAACGTCTTGACCAGGAACCCGGCCCCTAGTTCCGTCTGCAGCACCGATGCAAGGAACCGTGTAGACTTGCTGAAAGCCATGTGGTTATGTTCCCTCATGTAGCGAAAGACAAGGTAGAGCCGCAGGAAGGAGGTGAGCTGCAGTTCGTTGGGTAAGAAAACCTCGGTCAGGGGAGGCACGTGGAAAATGCACAGGACGATCTCGGCCAGGAAACGCCAGCGCTCCGGACAGGTGAAGACCGTGGCGCCCAGGGGGAGGTGGTGCTTAATGATGAGGAAGCGGCAGTGCTGGTGGAAGTACAAGTACAAGAGAACGCAGGTCAGGACGGACAGCAGAGATATTCCGGCCTTGAGGCAGATCGCTAAAGCGCCAGCTTCGTTGGAAACCGGATAGAAAAAGGCTGTTGAATTGGAGGTGTTTGCGTTCACGCCGTGTGAGTAGCTGTATTCAAGATCTGTGATGCCTAGTATTACTGCGAGGATCGAAGCAGCGCACAGGAAAGTCGACAATTTCTGGAGACGGAGCTTCAGTTCCGTCTTTGCTGCCTCGATGTTGCGAAACTCAAGGAGCTGGTGTTGGAACACCGTCATTCGTCTCTCCTGCAACCTCTCCTTGGAGCCTTTGGGCCATAAGACGTCTTCTGAGGCCCTGGACTCCTCCAGGAGATGGTCTATCCTCTCGTCTATTTCTCTTTTAGAGTCGGCCGCGGCTTGTGGGTTCATGGCGGCCGAGAAGAGCGGTTGTGGTTCGGTGTTCCGGATGCTGGTGATGCTGAATACTGGCGGTGGCCGGTCGGCCAGGGAGATGGTCCTGGATCGGGTTTTTCCCGTGCCCTGACACTTCATTTGATCCATCCGGCACAATTCTTCGTGAATGCTGCCACGGTGCATCGTGTGATTGTCTTCCACGTCAAGGAAGCGGACGCTCTTTTGGCGAGCGGCGTTCGGGACGGAGGCTGTTTTTTCATGTGTTTCCTCGTTGCTCGAGTCATCGTTCGTTTCATCGTCTGCAATGTCAGCGCTATCTAAAAAAGATAGGCAGGAAAACCGTAGCCGTTTACTTGAGGTTATATATTTTTTTAAATCAGGCCATGAAGACACCAGTAACTTAGCAAAATTCACAGTCGATTTGGAAATTCTTTGCATAAATTTATATTCATCGCCCCGGTTCTGCGGTCATAACTCATTTGTCGTACTGATTGTGCTTATTGCGTCCGATCTGCTGCTGTTAAATTTTCCAGCCTACATTTAATATGCACTGCCACTTTTGGCTAGCCTATGCCATGCCAGCTCAGATCACCTTAGCCTACACATCATAATTATGCCTACCATCCGCCACTCTTAATGAACGGAACATAACAGCTTGTGGGCATGTCATAATGTAAGAAAGAGTGGAAGCCAACCTGCGCTAGCTTTCCCACTCCATAATACGACAGGCCTATTTAATAACTAACTCATAGAGCCAGGTATTGCGACCTTTTACATACGCGGCGTTTCTCATCTCTCCACCGCGAATTTTGTTCACAAGACGGCAGGTCTTGGTGTAGGCCCTTATTTTCATAATTTTTTTGGTTGGGAGAAAGAAGGAGGAAGCTGTCTCGCTGTGGAAAAATTACATGCTCGAGCTTATGAGGAGTTAGGCTACTTATAAAACTTAAAACTGCTGCCAATGGATAATACAAAATAACAACATTTTAGCTTACTCCACCTAAGAAGAATGAACCTACCCTGACTTGGAGCTTCTTTCACAAGTATAATCCGAGGATTGTTCACAGATGTCATTTCATATTCCAGTCGATATTTCCAAAAATCAGTAGGTCTAAAATTATTTGACTAGGGCCTAGGACTACAACAATAGTGGACCACGGATTTGTAAATCACGGGATTCCGCTCAAAATAACAATGCGCTAAAGCATACTGGATCACTGACGGTTTCTTCAAAAGGGCTCACAGTTCACTGTTGTCACTCCAGAGACGATGATTGACGAATTCCGTTATTTATTTTCCATAGGCCACAAAAACACTTTATGCCGCTCACTCATGTCGCTGCTTGAATATCAAAACACACGTAAGCACGACAGAAAGAGTTACGTTTGAACAGGCGCGCGCTGCCTTTCCATTTTGAAACACGCGCGCGCACCCGCTCCAACACACACGTGCACGTGTGGGTAGGCATTCAACGCTCTCAGGGGACAAGAGTTCTTTTATTAGGGAAATTTAAATCGAGTTGTGGGAACATTTCTGAGTCTCCACAACGTATTTGGTCCCCACAAAATAGGTGAAATGTCGAGTGTACGTCCCCACAACTTCGGTGCGGGAGGAGGTGTGCTTTCTTATATTTTGCCATGACGATGGGCTGGCGTAGATTCTAGGCATGCCGGGAATAATAATCTTTTGCCCTTTAAATTAATTGTTGACCATCTTTCTTAAGCTATTTTGACTTTTACTCAGTGTTCATGAAACGTGCCAAGTTTAGGAAGACACTCGACGTCTCGATTAGCATGCTCTGATCCTCTTCGAGAAACTGCCAGATATGAAAGCTGTAGGCCTAATAAGGACATACACAGATGGTCGGTGATGCGAGTGAAGTGTTGGGACGACTGGAGCCGGGGACCCGTCAATGACCAAGATCCAGATGTGAAATAATTAGGCCTCGTGTTATTGTTCAGATATTAAGCTCTATTCATATGAGTGCTCAATAAAAATTATGTCCTTCTTATCGCCCTTAAAAGGCGCATCCATCAAATCGCCAGATTTCTGCGCGCGAGCTCATTAATATTTTGTGATCCACAGTAAGAGGTGCCGTAATCGGAACTAATCGTAAAGATATTTCTCAAATAAATTTGGGACCTTTGGCTTCCAACTCAGTTTGAAAGTCTGCATCACGGACGTCACACCATACCGGCGCACGCACGTCTCATATGTTGCGCAAGGGGAAATTAGTCCGTCTGAAGCATTTACTGCTCCAATTTCTCTCTCTTTTTTAAGGGGAAATTGATGAGAAATTGTTCGGACTTGCACAGCCTTTCTTCCTCTAGTTGACGCTACTCAAGCTCTGATATGACTTGAGGCGTTGTGACCAAAGTTATATCAATGTTGTGATAAGCTTCAGCCACCCAGCTCGATTCTGGGCAGCATGGACGGCCTGGTTGTGTTGAAGGCCGATGGTGTGAAGGTCGTCTTTGACTTGGGCGATGTGGTTGCGGCGAAGGCTGCTTCCTTGGCGAAAGGGTTCTGATGGTTGGTTATATAGGTCCAAGAAGATAGCCAAAGGCACCTCCGGTCTTTGAAAGGCATGGCCGATTAGACGAAGACGGCTTTTTAGCAGGGTGGTGGTGGCAGCTGTTACCAGTGTGCGAGCGGCGTTCAGGTCGATTGAAGACAGCCGAAGCGAAGCGTCAAGACGCCTGTCCATGGTTTCAGTGATCACCAGGGTGTCGTAGCTTTAGAGCAGAACTGTCTCGACTGTTGATTTAAAGAGCTGCATTTCGACACTGTCGCAAGCTGCTCCGTCCCAAACAGATGTAAGTTTTTGGGCTGCGATCCAGGCCAACTGTCGACGCCGTTGAATGGCGCTTCGACTATCTGGCACGTTGCAACCAAGATCCTGGCAGGCCGCAGGGGCGAGGTTGGTTGTTGTGCGGATGATAGAATGTGGAGTGTCTCTGACGTACATGACCTTTGCCGTGCTGGCATTGAGTCGTAGACTCATGTACTTTGGCTGATGCTGTCTCAAAACGGTGTACATGTGGTTGGCATTGTGCTGCCTCTATCATCGGACCTGGCGCAGCATCGTCGGCATATGCCAGTACGGTGACACTATAATCGCGTCGACGAAGGTCGTGGGTGTGCCGTAAAATGACAGAATTTCTCTGCAGCTCCAGCGCAGCTAGAGTACCTTTCAGTCGTAAGTTTCAATTTTTTTGTACAAAAATCATACCAATCAGAATAGGCCTAACTTACAGTGACCGATGTGAAAGTGATTTTAAATACATTTACTATACTTGGCATATAGTGGGTGTTTTATTCATTGGTTTTGATAAAACAACTAGTTGTCCAAGCAAACTGTATAAGCCTATGGTCGGTTTCCTGTCAAATTTCGGAACCTACCGTGCGTCGTCATTATTAGTAGGATCTTTTTATTGGAAACTATTCAGTTTAGGTATTTGCCCTCCTTTTTTCATTGACATTGTTTGTTTTGATTATTTATCTTTATGTTTAGAACTTCAAGAAACAAACACTTGAGGACTGAGACGTATTCACTCGGCAAAGACAAATAATTTGTGGAAGCCGTGATTGCATGTTCGCAACACTGGCTACAAGGGTGCGTCCATGCATGATGAGGCCGTGTCAGGAGCAGTTGAAATAGGGTTTTGTTGAATTGGTTAATCTGTCATTAAGATAATGGGTATTGTTGCTAATTTGAAACAACCTTTGGGGAAAGTTGTTTGATTTTGATTTTCATGATCAATCTTCTAAGCACGAGCGTGGAGGATCAACTAAAATCAAAGTGATGTTGCCGATGCATAATGTCCTAAATTTTGCCCACGTGTGAGATTGTTAGCTTGTTTGGTCTATTATGCCAATCAGTGTCCATACTCATTTAGGTTGTAGGTATACATAACTTTTTAAGTAAAACACTCCTCTGCTTTTACTCTCTCGGAATTGTGTTATTGTTTCAGTATATTGTCAACTCTGGAAACACCCGTTTTTTTATCATGTTACAGTTAGTTTGCGAAGACATAATTTAAATATGTGGAGAGGTTTTCTCTAATTTATCAAATTCAAAGGTGTTTATTTTATAGACATGCGGTCTGTAATAAATTGAGAAAAAAACCTTGTTCCCGATCGATACAATGTGCCTTTTGTATATACATGTCAGGGTCTATCAACATGTATTGTTCTTTACGTCATAAAGTTTTGCTTTTCGTCCCTTTTAAGAAAGAAAAAATGACTTAAAAACAACCATACTCCACAATGAATTTCCTCTATTTTTCAACCTTATTCTACATTTTTTTAAAAAGAACTCTTACCAATAATTTGTAAACTCTAAACCAACTACGAAGATTGCACTTATTCCCTGAGTAAACTCATTTAACTGAATTTTTAAGAAATATTTATCTGCAGGAAATAGGCTTAGGCCTACTTTCATTCATACAGTTCTGAATTTCAGGAATAATACAATTAGAAAACAGCCCAACGGACATTACGACTATTACGAACTCATTTGTGTCTGCAATATATCTGTCAAAATTCAAACAAACCCCCTTTCTTTTCGTCCCATCCCTTTAACATCTTTGTTAAAGAATATTTCTGAGATAAGACATTTGAGATTGATTTATACGACATCCGAACATACCCCTATGTTATAAAATGCGAATGCTCCAATTCCCACAAACCCTCACCGCCAGCTGTCTGATTTCCGAATCCTCACCATGCGTAAGCGCACGCGTTCCTATCCAGTCTTTTTGATGGAGATCAATGTTGCTATCGACTATCGTGGTATTCGAGGAAGGGAGGATATGTTTTCGAGGTTAAAAAATGAAATTCGAAAGAGAACTGATCTTGTTGGCCATAATTTCGAATCATGGGTTGTTTGATTGTTTTTAATGGGCGTAATGCAACAAGGCACCGTGCACAGGACGCCTGAAACAAACTATCGGACCGCGGACTGTACACAGGACACTGTGACGGCCCTGGACGGACATCGCCATTCGTCAATATTGACACCAATGTTATCCACCAAATTCACAACTCCCTCTCTGGTCGCGAATATAGAGCCTGGAAGTTGACTCCTGATGGTGCGTTTCTGGATCCCTTGGAGAGAAAAAATAACTTGCAATTATTTTAGAATTTGTAAACTTTTTTTCGTTCTGTTACTTCTTAAAAACTCTACTCTTAAAAAGGCCTTTTTCAAAAATAATTGCTATCATATCAATTAATGGAAATTGAAAAATGACCTGACCTAAAAGAGAAATATCCTGCCAAAAATTGATCTCTCACTTCCGAAACGTTAATATTGACGGGAATATTTGCGACCAGAGAGCGAGTAGTGAATTTTGGTCGTGAATATTGATGGCAATATTGACGATCGGCGATGTCCCTCCAGGGCCACCATATAGACTCAGAGTTTGGGCGACTTGTTCTCGTATGCTCACGAACAGCTCGATTTGTTGTTTTGAGGTACATTCCACCAAATTGTTGTATTTCTGCGCGCGAGGGCATTAATATATTGTGATCCCACTGGGCCCAAATTGCTGCCCTGTTTTGGATAGAGGCGGGCGGCTATACATTCAGAGCTGAATGCAAAGTCTTACTGCCATTTTGGGGTATCTTCGGGGAAAGGCAAAAAAAATTCGTGGCTAACCCCCATAAAGTTGAAAGGAAAGGTGATCTTCTGGCCACAATCTTGAATTTTATCAGTGGAAATCGGAGGCCAACATCTTCCCGAGAGTCAACAGGCGGCGATTTTTCTGTCCGATTTTGCACTGTTTTCTCTGAGCGCATATTTGGTGTAGTGCAACCTTTGAGTGGGTCGGCCACTCGGGACGACGGGAACGTACAACCAGTTATCGGTTAAGTTAGCGGCAAGAAACATGCAACATGGCGGCGTCCATGTACGTTCTTGGAGTGTTAATGTGTGGAACCAGGCTGAATTCTGTTCTATTTAAAAAGGAACATTTATTTCTGAGATATGGAAAATTATTAATGCTAAGTTTACAAAACTCCTCATTTTCTCCGGCTTTTTTAAGCCATCTTGCTATTTTGGGGGTCTCTTCGAAAATTAAATCTCACGAATTTTCCCGTATGTTCCTGTAAAAACCTGACGAGGAGGTGGTATGTGATCCTGCTCCGAGAACAGTGTTCTCGAGTTGCTTCCCGCTGATCGAGCACAAGAACAAGAAAAACCCGTGCAAGATTGCCTGTGGGCCACCCGAACTCGACCTTTAGGGGTGCACCCTCGTAATTAGGCCAGAAATATGTCCGCCGAGCTCATTAATAAAAGTTATAAACCTCAAAATATCCTATATTAGAGGATCCTGAGAGCCATGGAACTGGGGAATTGAAGAAATATGAGACTGGACCTCTGGGCCAGACTCAAGGCTTCCAATTCTGAGCAATTTGGA
>NW_019091485.1:78430-103149 GCF_001949145.1 Acanthaster planci | reverse complement strand
ATATTTGTGATGTATGGGGATATATCACTATTGTCTATGGGAATTTACATGTAGTGGTGCACCCTCCTTAGAGGGTGATAAATTTAACAGCGCCCTCTGTTGGCGGAAGTTTTGTTAATAAACAACTTCTCTATGGCAACAAGTGACACACTATCGCAGATTTGCTGCTGCCGTTCAGGACCGATTCGATCATCCGCAGGTTGACGTTCGACGGCAAGAAGAAATGGCGATGTCTATGTTCTTTGATTGAATAGATATCTTTCACGACAATGTCTCACGGGTAGGTATTTCGTTTAGTGATCAGTGAAAACTTATTAGGCCCCTCCTGGACTGTTTACTGCCGTAGGCCCCTGATGCCATGGCCTGGCCCCGGGTGATGTGTACACGACCCGCACGGGCAGACGGGTGAACTTGTCGCTCCTGCATCTCCGAGAGGCGGAGCTAGCTGGAGCCCCGTAGTTTAGGGGTGCGTTTTACATTGGCCCCACAGAAGGCTATGTGTATTATGGACTAATTTACGTTATGTCAATGGTAGCTCCATACATATAGGAAAATGTTCCAGGCCTTAGCTAAATCTCCCCATGTTATGAGCCCAGCATTTCTAGCCAGCTCATGATATAATGTACATGTATGTACGTGACTGGATACCCCAGAACTGTTGGATCTGACGTCCGCTACGCTTCCATGTAGCGGAGCGGACGTTGGACCCCACAGTTCTGAGGGTGCATGACCGGATAGTCGCCAGATCCCTTATTTTGCCACTTACTGTGAAAACCAATTCTTGCAGTTGGAGGTTGTTCCATTTATTGCACTCACATCACATCTGAGCAAAGTGGCAACTCTCCCTTCACTTTGTACAGGGACTTGCATTTTTTCCTCATTTTTGCTGCAACATGATAAAAATAACTGAAACCTGTTTGGTACAGTGTGGGCGATATTCATAGCACATACATAGTGAAAGTTCAGGCACATTTGATGTAGGCCAAAAGGTTAAGAGCAGATTTTTCCCAAAGACCACAATATTATTTTTGCCCCTTTGCGTTTTGAGAGTGAAATATGGAACAATTGACTAATTGCAGAGAAGAATCAAAGCTTAATGACATGATCCTGACCGTGAGAATCAGACTTGACAATAGGTGGCAAAATTAGGGACCTGACGACTATACGGTCATGCACATTTAGGCCTAGGCTTACGTGTAGTGAGAAGTAAAAGGTAAATTGAGAGATAGAAAAATTGTTTTTCTGACATAGGCTTAGACTGTTAGGCCTGCACTTATTTTAATTTGAAAAGACCATTATTTCTTTAGGCTTTCACAACACAAATACCACTCGGTGGATTTTGTATTAAGGACAAAAGGATTTGTATGAATGGAAAAGGATCAGATAGCAAACCTCTTTCATTTCCATAATGCTTTACAGCTATTGTACAACTTCACTCAAGCAGTATTTACAATGAGACAAAATCCTTTCTTCAAACCAAACTGAACTCTCACTGCCTTTTCCTTACCTAGAAATTTCATAAAGGCGTTAGCAGATCTGTTTGCATACATCTGCATGTTTTCACAGATGGAAGCAACTTGTAAGAGGCCAAAAGTACAAGGTCGTGTGCCCGGTGTTCTAACTAGTGGACAGATCTTGGGACCTATACACTCCTGCAAGTCAGGCTGTGTAGGCTGCAACCCAATCACTTGGCTGTTTCTAGATGTAACATGTACATCAATACACTTGTCACATAGGCCTGCCACATCAACCTGTTACAGCTCTTGACCAAGGATGATGTCTCATTACATATACTGTATAGTTTGTGGCTAGTCAAGCAGGCCATAAATTGTAACCAGTCATAAATTGTAAAATGATTGACTGGTTTTCCATATTTTGTGGGTTTTTTTTGCCTTGCCCTGTTAATGTTTTTAGTAGTATAACTAATGTGTATCAAATTTCGGCTCCCTTTATTTACTTTGGATGTGAAGAAGTGGAATCCATAAAATACAAAATGCAAGTTCCTTTTGAAATTTCAGTCTGGGTGATGTAAACCTAAAATTCAATTTTAACTGGCCTAATGAATGTATTTACCTTTTGACCTCCATTGTTTTTGCAGTTATTACCAGCATCAGTGGGGCCATGCTCAGGACAGCCTGACTGAGCTTCTCACCCAGGAACTTCCCCCTGAGCCCTCCAAGCCAGAGAAGGACCGCCTGACGGCCTTCCAGAACATTGCCACTCTCTATATCAAGTACCTGCAGATCTTCCAGCGGTTGGAGCAGTGCTATGACCAGATCGTACACCCACAGAAGCGCCGGGTGCTGCGGCATGTCCTGGATGGGGTCATGGGTCGCCTGCTGGAGCTCAAGAATGAGATGGTCCTGCTGGAGTTCTCCGAGTTCCATTACTTCGACGACATACTGTCTGATCTGAAGCTGACCCCTGTGAGTTGCGTGGCACCTCAATGGTGGTAGTTCTCCCCTGTGAGAACCTAGGTGCAGAAAAAACGTGGAATCAAAATCAGGCCAACTTTTACTCCTATTTGGGTCACAATCCATGCAAGAGCGAAAACACAGCAATTTCTGTGATGTCAACAATAGGGGCGATTCACAATACAGTGCCCCATCCAAGAGGTTGCCACTGCCATTTTTTAAGTTTATGGTCAACAAAAGAATAGCCAACTTGTTGCAATTGGCATTTGAGTGTATGCCATTGGACAACTCATGGATATTTTTAATAGATTGTGACATTCCAGATGAGAGAATTAAAATTGCAACTCGAAATACATTTGTGAATCTTCCTCCTTGACAAACAAACACTGGGAATAACTCATGTTCCTTGTGGGCAGCTGGAGAATAGAATTTGTCAATGATTTCCCACAGTGCACTGCAAAAAATGGCCTTTCCGTGGTAGCCTCCTTGTGGCATGCTTGTGGCGCACTGTATCATGAATTGCCCATACTGAATTTTAATTGTGGTGTTTTCCGTTACTCCAGCACATGTATATTCACTTTGCAATTACCAACTTTAATTCTGCACGTATAATTAACCTCCAAACTTTCCATATGGCAAAAGCAATGTCTGTATACTTTACTGGTGATTACTCACCCTCTCAATTTCAATTTCTTCAACATTCTGTACCTGGCTCAGTCCGGTTTGTGCACGAACCATCGATCGTGTACAATCAATAATCTGTCACATTTATCGAGGGTGTCCGAGTAATGTTGTTTGTCTCTTAAATCTTGCTTAATCGTGGCTGGAGATACTCCTAGATGTAAGAAGCAATTATAATGACTATACTGTACAATTACGTGCATTATTGCTACTGATTTTGTATATGCAGGGTAGGAATTTCATTCTTGAAGGGCAAGGCAATTTCTCATTTGCAAAGGGTACTTGTATTAGAAAACCAACGTGTCTGTGGGAACATTTCCATGGGCATTGAGGCAAAGACTAGGGGCACTAAGGCAACTGCCTCCATTGCCTCCGTAAAGTTCCTACCCTGTATATGGTTTAATCATCAACAATCTGCTGGTCAGTAAGACCAAATACTTGGATATTTGATCGAATTGAAAGTCGAATGTTCGAATTGTGAATCATTTGAATTGACTCAATCCTACTTGTGTAACTTCAGGCAAGTTGCACAAAAAATAGAGACAAGATTGCATCATTAAAGATCTTAGTTTTGAAGAAGCCTGCATAACTTCACTCTTTCTCCAGAATGATATTGAAGTACCAATACCTAAATACTTCCTCAACGAGCGGTCCAAGGTACTCCAGGAGCGTGAAAAACTGCTGGGCCAAATCCTGGCCAAAATGGGCCCTCCTGATGAGAAAAAAGAGGAGGTTACCATGACAACAGATGAAGCTGCGAGACTCATCCAGGTGAGCTTTATGAGCAGGAATCTGTTCTAATACTACAAGCAACCAGATTTTAGCTCTTAAGAATGATACGTTTGCTTTAATTTAATGGCTTTTTTGCAAAAGGATAATGTGAAGTTTGCATTTTACTGACCATAAGTAACACTGGTTGAGAGATAACTTGTGGTGTAGTGTTTGCAAAATAACAGAAACACATGGAAAAATGTAGTTATCTCCAAGAAAGTGTTGGCCATTTAGTTTTAGATTACAGATTAAGACAAACATTGGCAGTAGAGATTGATGTGGAGAAGGACACTTACACTATTAGGAGGGAACTACTCGTATTATGTGAGTGTGTTCCACTTTAGGGAATTTAGCTGAAAGGGTTATTAAACAATAAAGTGCTGCTGTGTCTGGACTTTGCAGGATTAGTCTCTTAGTGTTATAACCCTGTGACAGTAAATAGGCATAGATTTGAAAAGTGGGACCAAGTGGGAATTCCGACCTGTTCTGTGAAAATGAGTCATAAATTGCCAGAGCCACTTTTGAGTTACAGGCCTTTTAAAGAGCCTTTTACCATGGAAATCAGTAGGAATCTGAGCATTTTTACCCACAACAATGTCCATTTTCATCAGCATATCAAAATAAGTGATACATCAAAAGAGAGTTTTGCTTGCTCATTCTATTGCAAACTGAAACAATATTCTTGACCAAAATGGCCTTGTGACTCATTTTCACAGAACGAGTCACAGTTTGCTTGAAAACACCTTACAAGTCCCCTCAACCTTTCAGGATTTAGGGCCTATCAGTTTGCTGCTGATGAGTGATTTCCCTTCCCTTTCCCCCAGTCGTGCCTCCCCCCTGAAAGAATCCTTGTGACGTCCATGACTAAAAATGTTTCATTTCAGAGGAGACAGGGCGGATGGACCACATCCCTAACCCTATTTTGCTTTACCATCTGCAGGTGCATGAGAGAGCTCGACAGGGTCGCCTGAGGGCCAAGTTTATGCGCGAAATCCGGCTGCAGGAGGAGAGGGAACGAATGGCAGCCAATCGGGGGGCGCCAACCGTGGATGCCGACGTGGCTGCTGTGAGAATACAGAAGGTATAAGCCACCATTTTGTGGCGTACAAAACGTCGTTCTCAAGTCTGTGAGAAATTCATTTCAAAGTAACAATAAGCCATGTCCTAAACAGGATTCTGAAGCTACAGCTATGTCTCTTACCCTAATAATAAATACCTAGACATAGCTCCAGACAGAATATTTGGATGCTGAAGTATTAATCAATGCTATCTATATAACAAATTTTGGCCTCTTTTTGGGGTAATTTTTTCACACTAAAAAAAAAAATTCTGTTCCACAATACAGGTATGGAAAGGCTTTGCCATTCGCAAGCGAGTTCGCCGGGAGCGAGAAGAAGAAATGATGTTTATTGGAATGGTAAGATTTTGACAACTCCCACAGAATTTTTTTCGTGTGAGATAATTATTGTTTTGTTCTGATTGCTGTAAGTAAATGTAAGTTGAAATCTTGCTTGGTAAATCTGGGTGCTTTGTGCAAGCAACAACAGTGCAGGTAACAGCTTTTTTAAGTCAGCAAAACTTGGTGCTTGTATCAACACCATAAATGGCCAGGAGTGGTGAACTCATGTGATTGGTTTATTTTTATGTGCTTTTTTCACCTTTGTTTGGCCTCGCAAGCAATCAGTGCCTTTAATTCAGTGAAGTTATAATAATTCCTTTTTCTTCCGTTTTTCATTCTCTGACAAATGAAACTGACATTTATTTTACAGAACCCTCCACCGCCCCCAAGTAACCCCAAGTTAGCTCCGACCTCCCTGGCCGAACGCACCGAGTCCAACCGCCGGGTGACCCAGACCGAGCACGAGCGAGAATTCCAGCAGGCGCTGGTCACCATCAAGGATAAGCTGAGGGAAGTCGAGGGACCAGACATGAAGGAGAACATGCAGGACCAGATCCGACAGTGGTTCCTGGAATGCAGGTAAACTTGGACCAGATTCAGTGTTGCGTAGGTCTGAGGCACCCATGTACCGTAGGCCCTACTCCTTGGCGCAGGCACCAATTTCATGGTGCTTGTTTGCCAAGCCTTAGAAATACTTTCTCGGGCATATTGTCAGTGACAGGTTTTTAGTGAGGCACACAAGCATTGTTTGACTAAGAGTTCGTAGGTTAGTTTGTTTAATTTCCTTTTTTGGATTATTCCCTCCATTAGAGATGCCACGGGTAAATTCCCTGATTATCCTACTGAGGATGAAGGAGGCTCGGCCGCCATCTTCAAGGAGAAGGATCCCGCTGAAGTCAGTAAAACTGCATTTTTTGACATTGTGAATAAAAGATAACATTTAAATCTTTAATGACAACTGGACTATTTTAGTCATTGTTGATGAAACAAGCCAAAGGCTCCTTGCATTTATGAAGAAATGTCTGCTGTCTAATATCCACGTACAGTGCATTTATCCTTCATGGGGTTTATTTACTTATGTCTTGCACAAGAGTTTGCGTGGAAATCTGAGGTACAGTTGGCCAGTTTGAAAAAGGCAAAGTCACTCCAGAGGAAAGCATCTGATGTGCTAACTCAAAAATATTCGGTGTAGGCGGCTGCTCTGATGTTGTGGCTTCGGCTTACACTTTTCTTTTATGAGTATAAATACTGAAGTGGTTTGTGCTCAAGAAATGTCCAAGTTCTTAGTGTGGGATGATAAAAAAAATGTGAATCCTTTCCATGAACTACACGCATGCACAGTAAAAAGCTTGTAAAGAAAAGTTATTGAATTGCAAACCATTTGTCCAGTCAATTTGGCAAAAAATGAAAGCATGGACTTCTACATCTGTACAAGTGGACAGCTTTGTTTTCTTTGGAGCCGACTTTCATGTCAAGAATACAATTGTAACTTTGTGTTTGGTCTTCTTTAGGTTGAAGCAGAATTGAGGGAGAAGGAGGATGACAAAGGAAAAGGGAAAAAAGGAAAAAAAGAGAAGAAAGAGAAAAAGAAAGACAAGAAGAAAGACAAGAAGGGCAAAAAAGGAAAGAAAGGCAAAGGAGGCGATGATGAGGTCAGTCACTGTTGCAAAGTTAACAGTCCACTTTTATTCTGTAGCGGACATCTTGCACTTGTACCCTGTGCATGGGAGGAAGTTTTACACTCAGTTGAATGCACATACTTGTCATCAAGTTATGCGGACCACATACTTTGGAATACTATGGGACTAGAGATTTTATTGGAGTAACTTCTTGTACCAATAATGCTGTCCCAACTTTCCTGACGAAAGATATTGTCCCTTTACAAGGGGCATGCTTAACCTACCCACTCATTGTAGCATTGCATTCCTACAGTGCAAATTCCTTTGTAAATTTTGCAAATTCCAAATATTCACCTTTATTGGATTGTGAAAACCATGGAAAGCTGGATTTTTGTGGACGATTTCCATAACTGTGCCTTCCCCTTTTCCAGTTGATGACCCTATCGGTTAAGAATGCCTCTTAACCACTTGCTGCCGGGGGCAGTTATCAATGTTGATGATACCGGTCTGGGATAATTATCATTTTTATCTGTTTTCAAAATTCTCGAAAAGTTCCTATCTTCATTTACTGGACACTTACAAACACGTGAAGGACTGTCTGGTCTCCACTCTAGCCTGACAGACAAAATCTATTGACGCCTGAGTATTTCAGCCAGGCCTGCAGCCTTGTAAAAAGAGCCCAGATTGTGCGGTGTTATATAAGTTTCTTTTGTTCATAAACCTGGCTCAGACCTCTTTTTAATAGGTAATATTTTAATATAACCAGATTAGCCTGCAGCGGTGCTGTGCGGCTCATCGCTGCTGTGGTGGAGCGCTTTTGTCCCTGGTGGTAATCCGCTTGCTCTAAATGCCCCAAACCGTGGTATACTGTTTCAAAACAAGGCTGGATTATCTCCATTTTTGAGAGTGAAAAAATGTCAGTAATGCCCAGCAGCCTGGTCTTTTGTTCCGAGTACGGTCTTTTGTTACAAGGCCCTGTTCCTTTTGTCCAAGATTGGAGACCCTGGCCACGCATATAAAGCATAGGTGTCCGGATCCGGAATCCCCGGCAGGAAGTGGTTAACCTATTTTTCAGAGGGGAGACATGCTGTGTGGACCTTGGCAAGTCCACACAACATGAGCTTTGAAGATTTTTGTGGTGAAGATAGCAAGTTAGTTGTTAGAGCTTTGCGGTAGCACCGTACAAGGATGCCTCTTTTGTGAGTATGTTTGGTTCTCCAGTTCTTTTCAGAAGCACACATAAAAGAGGTATCCTTGTATGGTGCCACGGCAAACCTCTATCATTATCCTTACAAAATCTTCATTGCCTTTGCTGTGTGGACATCATTTGTTCTTCTGAGGTCCATCATTGCTGCTGGTTGCATGTAGCATCCAAAGTGCTAGAGGTTTGTGCACATTCAGATGAAAATGACTAGTGGGCATTCTGTGTAACGCATACATGTACATTGGTCAATCTGAGCATGTACTTTGTCTTGTAATTGAAGTACACAAGGTTCATTACAACATTCATGATATTTCTAGAATTAATTCTTTTCTTTCCTCAATATGTTTTTTAAACTGATTCTAGTGTCTTCAAACAAAGTCTAGTCTGTGGTATGAACAACTGCTCGATATAGTGAGGCGTTTTTTGTAACCAGAGTTGCAAAAATATGAGTCTGCCCATGTTTTAGTACTTTGGGACATAAAATTTGCTTCACTCTGCATTCAAATGTGTCTTAATGAGTGAGGAAAGGTAGGTTCTAGTTTACTTTGAAAGAAATGGAAACTACCCAAATATTTTTATTATTTTTCTGTTCAGGAAGAAGAGGAAGGATTTAAGCTTCAGCCATCCAACTTCCTTGGGACTGTGTCTGACTCCACCCAAGCATATGAAAGTATGTTCAATGTATTGATGCTAGCAAAATGTTTGACTAGATGCGGTCAGTGGCGCATTCATTGGGGCAGGGAGGGGGACAGGGGGTCCGATTTTCCCCTTGGAGACATTTTACCAGTTCTAAACAATACCGTCTTTTTGGGACAGACGAGGTTTCATTATATGTTTGAAGAAAAAATCTGTTTCCACCTTCCTTCCCCCTAAACTCAAAATTTTACCACTGAAGGAGATTTTTCCTTAGCATGTTTCCTTGTGTGCCACTTTTCCGATTTGATTGGAACCATTCCAGTTTTCGTAAGTTATCAAACGCGTAAATATCAGAAATGATGATTTTTCAGAAAAAACAAAAAAATTGAAACTGCACTGCACACTGTCCAGGAAGTTTGCTCATCCCTGATAAACATAGATTCTCAGAATATGGTGATCTTGACAAACGCTTAACAGTAGTGAACAACAGTACATGTACTCCTTGGGGATGAGTGTGGAATCATCAATGCATCGATGCACAATGACTCCATTCAGTATGAACACCCTACGGCTGCTTCATTGAAATACGTTCATTGTGCGGATATACATAGGGCTTCGTTGTGCTCATCCAGTTGCTTGTCAGTCACTGAAAACAAACAGTCCTTGGTATCTACATGTTTTCAGTGTCTGGATCCTAGACCAAATGACCCTGACTGTGTTTATTACTGGTTCAATCCCTGTAGTAATTGACTTGCAAAAATGAGTGAGACAGGTTGCCCGCATTGTGGGCACTTTTAATATGTTCCAATTTCTGAGTTTCTAAAATTGGTAGATATGCATTTCTTTCATCAAGAATCCTCTTTGGTTATAGGGAAAAAAAGTGGACATGAGAGTCCAAAGCACCAGTGAGGTCCATCCTAGGAGCTACAGTTTTTCCCCTAAAATTTCATTTCGGAATTATTTAATATATCACTGTCACAGAACTGTGCTGGAAATACAGTGTTCGTTTTGGCGGTCATGACAGAGAATTGGTTTGCTTGTTTTTTGCTGATGAATTTCTTTGGCAGTTTGAACTGGTAAAGAATTACATGTGATGATGAGGTACTCAAAGTCCTCCCTCCCCAAAATCTACCAAAGAGAAACAACCAAACCAGTCCTTTATTATGACTGCTGGAACCGCTTCCCAATTGGGCACCAAAAATAAAATAGGCTCCACGGGGCTCTTCATAATGAGCATACAAAGTAGTAGTGTTTATTTGTTTTCTTTTTGCAGCTGTGTGGAAGGATCGCAATGAAGAGCATAACTTCAGCCAGAAGCACGACTCGGAGCTGATCAAGGAAGAGAAGCGGATTGAGGTTGAGACGGAGATAAGAACCCAGGTAGATGAGCTGATGAGACAGGAGCTCAAGAACCTCAAATTGGTAAGCTGTCACAGGCATGGTTGAAACTGTCGAGATTGTGTCCACGTGCAAGAAAGTTTACCTCAATCACTTTTGTACACCTTTGAGAAAAATGGAAAGTGCAGTGTTGTTGATAGCAGCCTAGAGCTAGATCAACTTCTTTTTTAAGTGAAAGGTGAGAAAATCCATTGATCGGGGATTTTTGAGGATGATTTTTTGACCTTATGGTATGAAAGGGAAATGTAATAGACAAGTTGATAAGAAAATATTGACTGGAATGGAAAATACCCATTTTATTTGATATCAGTTTCATGGGTGTAGAGGAACTGACAGATTGGATAAAGGGAGGAAGATTCTTGCAAAAGTCAAAAGATAAATATAGATTTATTTTTCTCTTTGTTGGTTGTATACAGGCAGTTGACCGTGACAAGGGCAAAGGAAAAAAGGGCAAGAAGGGAAAAAAGAGTGGAAAGAAAAGCGGCAAGAAGAAGAAAAAGAAGAAGAGTGGGAAAAAGAGTGGAAAAAAGGGCAAAAAAGGCAAGAAAGAGAAGGATCTCACACCAGACAGGTAAAGGAATAAGAACTATTCGTCATAGAAATTGATCTCATTCACCCACCGTGAGTGTACCTGGCAATTTGCAGTTTTGGCCCCCAAATGATAGTGCTCAATAATGGATTGTGCATAGTGCGCCCTCTAACAACTCTGTAATTAAACCAGCACACCTGCTCACACTAACGTCTTGGGAATCTTGTAGGAGTGGTTTACCTTTTTTTTAGCTTCTGCCTAGGCTTTCTCAAGGAACCAATCAACGATTGTGAAATGGTTTATTGTCAGTCATGTGACAGTTATTCAGTTATTTGCAAAAGTTTAAGACCACCTTGAATTTGGTTGGTGTTTCTCTCACTGGGCCTGCATTACATTCTCTCATTGAATGATTGCTTAACATGTTTTTACAGTGGTGCCTATATAAAGATTTTTGCAAAGTCAGGTCTTATATGATATTTTGTCTAAAGGCAGCATGGGTAAAAAAAGCCAGTCTATTCAGAAATAAAGGAGGGAGCACTAAATATTAGACTGTTAACATTTCAAATCATGGAAATGTAGTCAAATAGCTGGTTACCAAAATACTTAGGTTACATATTGAAAATAAACATAAGTTGCCATGATTGATTGGTTTAAGTTTGGTATTTCTTCAGGTTAATGCATTTTGTACGGGTGGTCCTAAACTTTTGCAAATGACTGTAAACATCTGTGTTATGTGCAGAAATCAACTATGAAGTGCGGTGATCAAGAACGCTCATTAGATATGCAGTGCTAGGGTATCAAATGAGAGGCTATCATTTGTTGGCAGATACACGTATTACAAAGTAAACCAACTGTCTGATTTGCATAAAGTCTCCACACTCTCATTGACGCAAGATTCCCAAGATGTTAGTGCTAGTATATTGGTGCAAGAAAGGACAAAAAATTGGTTATGCGAACAATTGCAACCATTTTTTAATTGCTTTCAATCACCGACATCTTGGGCCAAGATTAGGTAATCCAGCACCACACTCATGCGCGCTTTCTTAAAATTGTGGCATGTATGCATTTGGCAAGCCACAGCATTCTATTGGTCAAAGATGCATGTAATGTGCGCACACTGTCCGTGAACGTGATCCTACCGTAGCCACAGCTTCTCTGATCTGGTTACCAGCTTCATCTATCAACTGATCTAACTCCATGTGGTGCACAAGCGGTAAACAGGCATTGAATACCACTTTGACCAACAGAGTCTTGCAACTTGCCAAATGCACGGGGGCATTATCTTCCAAACGCAAGTTCTTCAAACTGGGAAAGCCTGCTGTTCTCAAAGGGAACGGTCCAAGGGAAGTCTTCTTGCGTTGGTGATTGCCTTGTGTTTAAGTTCTACATTCATTGCTTGCCTTATTGCATGTAAAAAATTCTAGAGTCCAGGTTTGAAGTGGGAATGCTTTTGGGAAGAACAAGTTTTTGTCTCGAGAAGAGGATGTGGGGATAGGGACCAGTTATCTTCCAAATAGGTTACGTATACATGTACCTGTGCTTTACCAACACCAATACTAATCTAATTGTGCAAATACCAATGTAGCAGTTTTCAGTCTCTTTATTCAAGGTGAAATCAAAAGCTATGAATTCCAACTGTGTAGAGTGCATGAATAATTGTAGAGTGCAGATACCATAGTCAACAGGTTGCAGGTTTGAGTCCAGCCCCTACAGAGCAAACTCTCTGTTGAAGTGCTATGGTACTGATTAGAAATGTGCGTCGCCCTTTTTTTCATAAGAAAAGATCTTACTGTCTGTTGTGCGATTCTCCACAGGACCATTGAGTCTCTCTATGAAGAGTTAGTGCAGGAGGGCATCATTGTACGGCCGCCCAAGTTTGGTCTTAGAGACTACTTGGGTGAATACAGCTACCTGGGCACGACGCTACGACAGAACAACATTGAGCCCATGCCTTCACTATCTGATGTGCGACAATTGGTGGCGCTTTATGGGGTTCTACCACTCGGTTCGTATCTTTGACACAGATTTGCATTCATTGTCAGAAAGTATTGTGAGTGGAATTTAATTGCTGAGTAAACTTGGTGAAAGTGACTCTGTTAAGATGTTGATTATTAATTCAAAATTCCATTTCCTGAAAAACCCTCTTTCCTCAGGTTCACAGTCTGTCCACGAGAAAGCACCCCTGGTCAAATCCATGCTACTGGCTGGTCCTCGCGGCACTGGTAAACGCAGCCTGGTCAATGCCATCTGTACTGAGACCGGTGCCAACCTGTTTGACCTGACGGCGACTAACATCGCGGGCAAGTACCCCGGCAAGAGTGGCCTGCAGATGCTGATCCACTTAGTCTTGAAGGTTGGCAGGAACTTGCAGCCCTCAGTGGTGTATATTGGTGACGCCGAGAGAACTTGGCTCAAGAAGGTTCCCAAGACAGATAAGGTAAGAAAAGGTGGTTTATCAAACTAAGGCCTTGCATTCTAGTCACCCTCAATTGAAACCCTTCAGCTCAGTGCATAGCCTCATTTTCTGCTACAAAAACACCAAGTTTTCAATTGTGAGGCCTGTGTTTTGATTTTTTTGCTTGGGATTTTACTGGTTACGGTGGTCTTGTCTTGTGCATTTGTACTTCTGGCTGAAAATACTGACTTTTTAAACCAGAAAGATTCCACAATTACAGACCTTGACAAAGTTGGACTTGGACCCCTAGCCGTCAGTTGTTCAAGATTTGTGTCACATTTCTGACTGCATCATAACTTCTTTGAAGCTCCAAGACAGTGCCGCTGAGTGATTTAGCACCTGGCAGTGGCCCACAGTTTCTTGAAGGCTTCACAGTACACAACCTCCTCAAACTAGATTGAGGCTCTGTGCGTATTCACATACAACAGGAATCAGTCAAGTGTAGGGAGGAGTATAAATGTCTCACTGCACTAAATGCCCCACATGTTCCGTACCTAGGGAATCCCTACCTATGTATACAATTCATCTGAATAGAAGCGGTCAATGGACTTTTTGTTCACGTTTCCTTTAGCATGTCTAGTAGTATGTGATATGTGCAGTTACGGTGGCACAGTGAACGAAAAAGATAATTTAACCATGGTTTTTCTTGCATGACTAATTTGCAGTCTGACCCAAAGCGACTCAAGA
The DNA here is from genome assembly GCF_001949145.1 of Acanthaster planci. The sequence goes on along the minus strand of NW_019091485.1, from coordinate 89,356 downwards.
AAGAGATCCCCAAGTTCTTGAAGTTGCTGAAGCCGGAAGATCGCATGCTCCTGGTGGGTACCTCCAGGGCACCTTATGAGTGTGAGATGAAGGGATTAACTGGTGCCTTCCAGAAGATAATCCTGATCCCAAGACCGGACTATGCTTCAAGACACTGTTAGTTGAAATTTAAACATTACTTGAACCGTATAGTGGTTTTGATTACAATTTTAAGACTTCATCTATTCCTGGTAGCGATTCATTTTCCACAACTCATTAATCAAAACATCTTCTCTAATACTTTATTTCCTAGTTTATATAAATAACGTAGATAAAGTTCTGTTGGCCTATCAGATACAGATAAAGGTTACTAAGAATTGGCATTCTCAAAAATTGGAATTGTAATTGTCGGCCATTGCAGTTTGTCTTTAAACCTCATTGTATGATAACTTTGCTGTATTTTTTTCATGAGCAAGGTTTCAGTATTGTGGCACTGTACACGTGGTAGCAACAATGTTATTTTTATTTGTAGTGGTAACGAGAAATAGTAATAGTGTCAGAGATTTATAACTTGGCGTTGTGTATGGGCTCAAAGTTTGTCTTCAAAGGTTTCACTTAGTTTAGCAACTTAGGCTATTTTATTCTGCTGTTCAGAAAAGTCATTTCTGAACTGTTTTGTCAGTGTCTCTTCCAAGTTTTTAGCATGAAAGGCTGTGTTAAGGGGGAAAAATGAACTCAGGTAGTCTTATCGACATTATTAGCTTACCAGCTTTAATTTTATAATTTTAGTTGATAATTGCTTTGATATACAGTAGAAGCCACACTGACTGATGGTTAGCTTAATTGGCGTTTACATTTTCCATCATGCTACCGGTGGGGGGTTTGGACATCAGTGGGACAGTTCCTTCAGATTCTAGATAATTAAAATCATTTGTTCAAAGCGTTCTGCCTGGTATATTGTCTCCATAGTGCTGTGGCGTAATCTGATCGTGCAGAACAACGGTATCCTGACCAACACGCTAGACATCAGCTCCCTGGCCAAAGTGACGGACGGCTACACCCAGAAGCACATCCTGACCTCCTGCCAGCAGGTGCTGACCGACCGGCGTGTGGCCCAGCTCAACAAGCGGGCGCTGGCGGCGGCTGAGTTCATCCCACCACTGGCCCGCATCGACCCCATCTACAAGGAGGAGGAAGAGGCCTTCAAGGTGAGTCCCCAAAGAATGTGGGCCGAAGAAGAGCTTCCGTGACAATTTTATGAAGGAGTCTTAACCATTTCCATAGTGATGAAGGACAGGCGTGGCTGCTCTAAACCTTAAAAAAGCCTGGGACAGAGTCTGTCAGTCTTGTACATGTATTGAGTATAATACTGATTTCCTAGTGCATGCTTTTCAACCATTTCTGTCAGAGCTAGATGTACTGTCCTTGCAAGAGCTGAACTCTGGAAAAGGCAAGACTTCTGAGATATTTCAGGGGTTATCACTGTACATGTACTAACACCACTGTAAACAAGCAGTCTTGTGTAATATGGAGACCTTTTTTTACTATATCTGATACCAATGTCTATTCTTGGGATATTATCCTCAATTTGTTGGAGTTAGTCCTGTATCCTTTCATATCTCAAGTTCTTTGGAATCTATAATTCTCTATGTCTTTATCACTGAGTTCCTGTCTTGACATTAACAACCTTCCTTGTTTTTTGGCCCAACAGACGTGGTACAGTAAGACCCCACTGGGCAAGAAGAGGGCCAAGGCGGCCGAGGGGGGCGATGATGACGACGGCAAAGGGAAGAAAGGAAAGGGAAAGAAAGGCAAGAAGGGCAAGAAAGGAAAGAAGAAGAAGTGAGGCTCTCCACACCCCCATTTCCTCAAAGAGAAGAGATTTGGTTTCAAGACAAAATGCTTTGGGTTTTGGCAGATCCAGAGGGTAACTGGGGCTTTGTTTTTTTTTGCATTTCAGAGACATCAATTTGTACAAAATGTTAAATTTTATGACCATCTTCTTCACTTGGTAGTGCCTTTTTGTACAGTTCCTCAGAAGTTCAGATTTAGTAGAGACCCGACTACTTCAGCTACAGTGATGAATTCATGAATTTGTGTATAACACACTCTTGGAACTGAAGTACAGAGAATTAGCATCAACAGGATTCTTGAACAGCATTGATGTGTGCTAGGCCCAAATCTTCTTGTGAAGGTGTGCTGGACTGTGCATTTTATGGTTGCATGCTTAATGTGCATACATGCTGCGTTATTACCTGGCTGTCATGCATTGTTTATGCGCCAGTAAATTCCTTTCAAATTAAGAAAACAGATGTAAAATATAAAGTCTGCCACAAACTGCTTGCTGACTAGTGACCTGAAGTCTAGTGTACACAAATCAAGAAAGTCAGGGGGTTAGATGTTTTCATCAGAGCAGAATCTTTCTCTAGTTGTTTGCATGTCTTCAGTGTGCGCTCAACACGGGCCTTGCCGCTTGAACTGGATTCCATTTGAAAGGCCAGCTAGTGATTCCGTCCACTTTCTTGTTACAGCTGGCTAGCCATAAGTGTGTATAAAATTAAGAGCTCTTTCATTAGTCAGTCTTTGGAACCATGTTTTACCTACTGGATCTGTCCCAGCCACACCACCGGTGTGCACTTGCATATATGTGGAATGTACATTTTGTTGGTGATAATTTTATCAATTTCCAGGATTTGGAATGTAATGGGGAAACAAAGTTATTTTGTAAATAAACCCCAGTAATAACAAATACAGTGCCCAGAATAATCCGTCCGTATTTTTTTAAAGAAAAAGTCTTTAGCGTTCTTCCAATTTTTGAGTATTTCACTACGTGCCGTCCAAATAACAGACAATGCGCAGGAAGAATATTTGAATATTGTGAAGAAATGGCTCACCGAGTTGCCTTGTGTGTTGCAGAGTACTATAACCTTTTGGGATTTGTGGAGTGTTTGATGTAGTTGAATGTGTATAAAACAGGAAATTCCTCCAAAATGGAGCTGGCTTTGATAAATTGTTTTGTTTTGGTAAATAACTCAAAGCACATGAAGGTACAATCTGATAAAGTCAACCTCTTCTGCCTTTTGTATTCTTCAAAATTACAAGAGAAACTGATTATCAATTATTAAACACAATCACCTTGTATGAAGAGTTTAAATGAAATGGCTAGCCAAACTATATATGATAATATTCCACTCTGACAGAGATTTACAGCAAATAATTGACAGCTGAATAACTGCATGTTCTGGATTGACATTTTATCAATACTGAATATTAACCTAAACCATATATGCAATATTATAACTTGCCTGTAAACCTTGGGCCAGGTGCTACAGCAAATATCATTGCAAATAAAGGAAAGATTCCAGTTGAAAACAATTGCCTCCTTGTCTGCTGTCTGTAGTTCAAACAGTTCATAGTTCATATCATTTATTTTTACGAACACGTAGATGGACAGATAGAACTGTATATGAATTGAGGTCTCCAAGAAGCAAGAGCTTGTCGATTGGAGACCACTGTTATGTCATGTCATGATATGTCATGATTTTTAGCTCTATCACCTATGGTCCCCCTTCTCACATTTAACTACATGTACAGTATTTTTAGTATTAAAACTTTCAACATGGCAAATTAGGCATCAGGTGCAAAGCTCTACAGTTTGTCAATGATCCTAATGCACACATGTAAGTCTGTAAGGACCTTCATTTTTTCATATGTTTTATCATGTCTAGCCTTCAGATACACCATTTTAAGTCCTTAATTATGATATGGAATGTTTTTGGAACTGTCCTCGTTTGTAACTGCTGCAGTTTGAGATATCTGGAAACTATTAAAGCAATTAAACCTTAAACTGTGCCAAATCCTTCAAGATTCAATTTGATTGATTTTTACTAAACCCCGTGGTCTAGAGATAGCTCCTCCCAGAAGAGACGTGTGGGTCTTGGGATGTAATGCTTAACCCTGACCTCATGTAGTGACTATTTCTTGTAAACTGCCCAGTGCTCCAGTCAATTGGTGGTACAATGCTTGTAGTACTTAGTCTACAGTACTTGAGCCAAAAGTATGCAGTGTTCTGTCGTATATACGATCCTTCCGTCCAGATCAAAACCCAGGCTACAGTCTACTGTTTAAACTTTGGATTTGTCCAAATATGATAGTGTATTAAGCAATGGATTATTTTTGTCCCCAATCAGCCCCAAATTCAGAGTTCAAGGTTGCACTTGCCAACAGGATATAAAATAATACAAAGAGCATATACATGTGCATGTGTAATAAAACGAAATTATATTTCAAGTTCTTCCAGTACAAAATAATGATGAATATACATGTATGTTGATGTTTTGTTTAGTAATTAAAATATGTAGGGAGATGAATGGAACTTTGTCATTCTTTATACTGTCCTTAACCAGCTATTCTGTAATACTGTCCTCCATATGAAGATATTCTACCAGAGTCGGTTACTTTGACGCTGCTCTCTCAAGAGCACCATACATGTAATAATTTGTGAAAAAATAAACACTAGTATTTCCATGACCACTTTAAAGATGTCCTTATTTTTTCAAGCGTCACCAGGGCTTTCATACAGGCATTTCTGTCTATAGGAGTCTGTATTTCTGCCACTTTCCTGTTATTCCTTGAGACTGTGCATGTTTTTCAGAGCTTTTATGCACCGTTTCTAACCTATGGTTCAAGTGATTTTTATCCCTTGATAGCGCGGCCGGTTGGAAATGGCATTTCATGTATTAACTTGGATGGACAGCTCCTGTCCGTGCATCTCCTTCCATGTGTGGCAGAGTTGCTTCCTCAGTCGCTCCCGGTCCTCCATGGACGGCAAGACCAACGTCCAGGCTACCTCGGGCGTGGAGGGCCGCGCCAACTCCCCACCCTCCTCACTGCCATAGTGCTCCATCGTGATGTCCACCACCACCTCCATGACCTCAAAGACCAAGGTCACATCCCGGGAGGCAAAGTCTGAGACTACCAGCCGCCGCAGGTTCTGGACGGCCTGCGAGGCAAGTATCTCGTACTGGGGGCCATCCGGCAGTGACTTCATGAAGCCTGGCAGTGGGTAACTGACGTGGTCCTCCCGGCATAAGGTCAGGTGCTTGTTGGTCACCACCAGGGTACGTTGGGAGCGCTCACAGTCCTCCAAGGGTTCCTGGATGTTGATGGAATTACCCTGAAGAGGGGAGGCGTGCACCTGCTGGGTTGAAGACAGCATTTATGCATAGTTAATACCACAAATCAGCACTACAAGAGTGCTGTAATGTCAGATACTACAACTCAACCCTAGAATGGGGGAACTAAAACATTAAAAAAATATACAGTTAGGTCTCTCTTAAATGGCGCCATTTCCTACAGACACGCATCAGCATTTTTTACTTCAATTTTCGTGACGGGCATTGGCTGTGCTATACTTTGAACACATGTGGATCAGCATGCACGTGAGTTTCAAACATTTTGCGCACTGCGCTCACAGGCACCTGTTTGCGTTATATACACAGTTGTAATTTTCCTACAAAAATGGCATCCAATGAAAGAGATACTTATTAAAAACATAAACATGTATAGGCTTGATAGGTAAGTCATGGCATAATTGCTTTCATCGAAAAAAGAGATTACATGTGCTTGAAGAACTATGCAAATTGACAAAACTGAAATGCACGGCATGAAGAACAGCCAGCTAAAACTGCTTCTAAAGCCCCAAGTCACCGCATGAAATCAGTTAGCAACAGAACAATGCTAATTAAACACACATGGCTCTTTACTTTCGGTGAAATTTGAGTGATGTGCTGAGCAAAAATATTAAGATTGTTAGATTTATTAAGATTTTTGATTAGATTTAAGATTTATCATACAAATTGTCTGAAAGTTAGTTACATCACACAAAAGACAAGATGTGAAGGTTGGCGCAGTGGAGACACCACTGACAAATGATTGCAAAAAATCTTGCAAACCATTTCTCTCTTTTGTCATAATGTGGTTCTGAAATCTGACGTTTGTGTGACTTTTAATTGTGACTTTTCACAGTTTTTGCTTCCCCCCCCAAGAAAAACGAAACCTCACCTGGTAGACAAGCATGTACAGCAGAATGCTGGTATTGTCCATGCTAATCTTGGGGTCGTTGATGTGGGCCACAATCAGGTACGTCAGGTCGTTGATAGTCTCGTCATTGGGGTAGGAGAACTTAACCGAGCTCGGGTGCAGGAACTCCTCAGTGAAGGCCCGGTGGAGCTTGTACGGGTCCGTGGCCTGGTGGCTACGGTCGGGGGACTTGCACTTGTTGCTAGTGATTGGAAGAACCTACAGGGGCACACCATTACAAAAGGAAGGAGTGGAATGAAGCCACACGGAATTTATTTGCTAGTTCAAAAATGAATGAAAACATTCCCTAAAATTTTTGACAGCAAAAATTATAACAAAGGGGAAAACACTACTCTTAAATGTGAATGACCTCCTTTTTTGTGTTGTACTTTGCACTCATATTTTGAGTGTATATTTAACTAGATGATAGCCTGTACGCAACGTCCAATATGGAGATTCCACATCTGAAATGTTAACAGTACCGAGGATATCTCATAGGCATACATAGGACTGTAAATCGTTGATGTACCTGGAGTTCTATGCATTGCTGCTCTGGATGGTACAGCGTCGTGGGAAAGATTATCACTGCTTGGTAATTTCAACTCAGTTGTTGGGACCTTTGAGTGGCCCACTAAATGTCCCCCTCCCCCTATGTGCATGGAAGGTACATGTATGTTCATGAGTTGATGTTCAAATAACATGAGTAGCGATTTCCACTGCAGGGACTGTGAGTGGAATATAAAAGAAATACCTGAATTTGCAAGCGCAAAGTGCCTAGGATATATGGCATGGGGTCCAGGGCCTGCTTAACCACTTCCTGCCATTATCAATGTTGATGATGCTGGGCCGGGATATTTATCATTTTTTTTCTGTTTTCAAAATTCTTTCAAAACTCCTATCTTCATATATTGGACACTTACAAACACGTGAAGGACTGTCTGGTCTCCACTCTAGCCTGACAGACAAAATCTATTGTGACAACACCAATTTTCCCTTAAAATATTGAAAACATGTCCTAAAAGAGAAAAATAGCTGAGAAAATTCCAAAGCATTTACTTACAAACAGGTTTTTTCAAGTCTCATAGGTTTGTGTACAGAGGCATGCAGTGATGACCGTATACTCTTTCCAAAGGAACTAGTAACAGGTGTATCAAAATCGTAAATATCGAGATTTGTAGAGAGAGTTCGCCCTTTTCCTACCTGATCTGAGCATGTTTTCAAAATTTCAGTTCATGAAATAATGCACGCTGCTCACGTACATTGCACATCCAGACTTTTTAATTTTCCAGGCGCGGACCATATAGCCTGCCCAACGGTGTATTCCATTCATGTCCATTTCCGCAGATTTATAACTTGAGGATCGGTCTTATCAAAGGCTGTATCCAAGTCAGAACCTCTTTGGATAATTGTACATATGTGTTGCACTGATATTTTGATGAGTTAATGTCTAAAAATTGTTTGAGAGACCGTAAGATACGATGCAAAACCACTAGAACATGCATAACACAAGAAGAATTTTGTGAGCCCCGCACCAGTTGTCATGAAGCCCTCTATCAGCGAAAGTGAAAATTTACTATCCTTACTTCAAGCAGCAAATTTACAATGAATTGATGCTACTACGAGTTACAGTGGAGCTTGTAAGTCATTACTTTCGCTCACACAGGAACAGCTGCAACGAGTCCCACTGACACATTTATGAATATTGATATTTCATTGGCAGTCAATCACAGCAAAATGACCGGATGGCCCCAAAATGCTGTTTACACATGAGGCTTGCCCTGCACCTGATACATGCCCGCACACAGATTGCTATACACCGTATGCACGTACAGGGCATGCACATGCATGTACAGTGTACATGGGCAGTAGATTCAGTCACGAGCATTATATGGCACTCCGGTACTGTTCGGTGTCGGAAAGAGGACCTACAAAGTTTAGCCTGGCTATTGTGTCAACAGAAAAAAGAAAAAAAAAGAAAGAAAAAAAAATCGGCACTTGCAAAAGAAAGAAAAATGAGGATATCTGGCCTGTTGTTAGAAAAAAGTGGAAAAATTGATAAGTGGAGATTTCACACCACTACCACTGGCATTAAACTATACGCTTCACTTTGGCATGAATGTTAATAACAAAAAGATGAACCCCAGATCAAAGCTCACCTGCATGAGCCACTCTAAGAAGCTGAGGGTATGCTGGAAGTTTCTGGTCAACAAGGAGATAGTGTCTATTGCTGTCTCAGCGGTCAGTCGCAGCTTCTGGTCAAACAACCCCACGTCCACCTCAACAATGTCTGTCAGATTGAGCATGTGCAGACAGCGGACTCTCTTCCTGTCTTTGTCCTCGGAGGTGGTCAAGAGCACACCACTGGCGTGTGGGTGCTTGAGGACGCGCCCACCATTGAAGCCTGCGGTGTTGGGCAGCTCTCCCCCCTTGGAATCGGCCCGGAGCCTGTCTTTGACGGAAGAGTCACTCTTCATACGCCTGTGGCTTCGGGGGTCCACAGGTGGACTGAGGATCTGTGGTGGGGACGTATCGGCTGTGAGAACGTAGACGGCACGGTCGCTCAACATCACGCAGGCAGTGATCTCCACAGAGGGCTTCTGGAAGGCAATGGCCCCAGCCCACATCATGTGGGTCAGTCTCTCCGGCTCCGAGCTTATCTCAGCGATGCTGTCATGGAAGTACTTGACCAGTTCTGAGGCCTGCATGTTGGTGATGGCCTGCAGGGGTTCTGATAGCTGAAGCCCAACCTGCTGGTTGCACTCAGTCAGGTGCTTCAGAGTGGCATCCTCGTAAGTGGGGATGATAAGGGGTGGAGCTAACTGCACATGTTTCTTGATGACAGGAGGACTTGGATGTTCTGATATTAAAATGGCTGGGGATGGCATAGAGTCTTCAGCTTTAACATCAAATGAGGGGCCTCCTCCTAGATCATTCTGGTCAATGTCAGTGTTCTCATCGTAGTTGACTTTCAACTGAGCCATTCCGTCGACTGTGGGCTCCATGGGCTCATCATGGGATGATAGAGCAGGCTGCTCTTTGAGTCCCAGAACCCTCAGCATGCAGGCAAAGACCTCAGCCGCGTCCTCCTGCCTGGGAAAGATGTGACTGGGTAGCTGGACCTTCCCCTGGGTCAGGCCCTGCAGGAGCTCCACAAACTCCTGCTGGCTCTCCGCCGACATGTGCCCCAGGAGGTAGCCCGTCACCAACGGCCAGGGGCCCTCCGGCTCGGCCAGGCCCTGTCTGCGGTGCCGGGGGCCGTAGGTGCTGAGCACTGGGCCCTGGAAGTAGATGCGGAGGTTGAAGACCAGCTCTGGGATGGACGCCATGCCCTCTGACCGGTGGCGGGCCAGCTCGTCAAAGATGCAGTGTAGAAGGGCCTTGGGGCTGATCTTCATGGTGGGAGACTGGGGTGACTGTTGAACCTTCGGCTGAGCTGGGGATCTGGTACAGAAATATAAAAATTGACAAAACTAAGAAAACAAGAGTAACCCCAAATCTGTCATCTGTTGCAAATGGTATCAGCTGAAAAAGCTGTAAGAGTACTTCTCTTTTTTCACTGTTTCGCTCATGAATACCGAAATTGGTATCGGCACGAAAAGCACCTGAAAGAATGACAGCATAAAACTGAAGGTGGCAATTTAAGTACACAGAGGTGTGCTTCAAGGGGCCCCACTGAAAGATTTTGATTGCATTGGCCCGTTAAAAAGGTTTCCGGTTTAAGTTTTCCATACTTGCTCCTGGACCTCGCGCCTTCTTGGTAGTCCTTTCGCCTGACTTTGGGGGACCTCCCTCTCTTTGGAGAAATGCCTCCCTTGGCCTTTGTGGTTTGGGGGCTGCTGTCCGGCTCTTCTTGCATCTCGTTGAGGAGGCTGAGCCAGGCCTCACCTCCCTCCCGTCTGATCTCCTCCACCTTGGCTCTGTACTCCACATCATCCAAGCCAGAGGCTGAAAGAGGGGAGGGGAGAGAAGAAATGTGAGGGAATGAACTTCAGAACTGGTTTAGCAAACTTGTATAAAAGTACATGCAAATAATATGTTTGTGATGCTGTAACAAATAGCAGTACTGCAAATTCTTGAAGCTTAGCCACTTGAAGATAGTATTACTCCACAACATTTTGTCTGAGGCATAGCTTTATTTTTGGCAAAAACACCACACCTTTTCAAATATCAACACACCTACATGTAGTTAGAGCCTCGGAGTTGACATAAATTTAGTGGAAATTACTGAAGCATGGGGCCGCATACAAATGGCTCCCAACACATTAAAACATCCTCCCTGTTACAAGACAGGAAATCCCTGTGTTTCTACACGTCATCCAGCATAAGGTAGTTACAATGTTAGGCGTATTTTCCTCTTTTGCCTGTTTTCAACTGGTTTATGTCATCATTTTCAAGACAAACGTTTTCACAAGGATGGGCAAAATTGTTTTTCATTTATGCTCATTAAAAATGCTGATTCTGCCACTGAAATGTGTGGCTTAAAAAAAAAAAGATTTGCTCAAATTGTCATCTGAGATGGAAGAGAAAGAAGCACTAAACAGCAAATTGAGAGTTGGCCATAATGACTTATGGTTTTGGCTCCACACAACTGACTGTAGGGCCACTTACGCCAGCCATTTCTAGAAAAAATGCACACTTGTAATCACTGGCAAAGTTACATTGAACAGCTGATTCCAAAATGACACAGCTGGGCATTGAGCATAAAAATTAAAGGGACACCTTAACCACTTCCTGCCGGGGACTCCGGAATCGGAGACGTATATGCATGGCCAGGGTCTCCGAACTCGGACAAAGGAAACAGGGCCCTGTAACAAAAGACCGTACTCTGAACAAAAGACCAGGCTGCTGGGCATTACGGACATTTTT
>NW_019091485.1:35641-78003 GCF_001949145.1 Acanthaster planci | reverse complement strand
AAAGTGGTTAAAGGGACACCTTAACAGCATAATTCTGCATATGCAAGTACGGTAAATATTCGTGTTTCTAAATCTCATGTGAACTTGAAATCCTAGAGCAATGAAGTGCCAAACCATACCAAGAAAATGACATCATTTCCGGAGATTAACTTACCGGCTATAATGTCAGGTTGTGTGAGGCTCTGCTGACTGTTTGCTAGCGATGAAGATGCAGACCCAGTGGCCAGAGAAAGCAGGGAGGGTTTCTTGACGTCTGGGTCGGCTATCTCCGCTTGCTTCACAGGGGCAGCGTGCTTCTGGAAATTAAAAAAAGGGGACCAGCCAGCTTTGTATGAAGTTGCTGAGTTAGGTTCAAATATTTCCTTAGAAGGTCTTTGAAATTAGTCCCCATGTCAACCAAGGTGACCAGCATCTGATCTATCTGTAGTCGGAAACTTAACACTGAAGTACACTACACATTTGGTATGGCACTTGAATTGCATTGCTCCTGTTAACCTAGCATCCCAGCAAAGAAGTTAAGATGCTTTTGCACATTCCCATGAAACTTAGTCAAACATACTTTGTTCCAAATTTAATCTCCATTTTTTTAATACATTTTGGAAATTGGAAAGTATAAAAAGGGGGGGGAGGAGATATACGTGTACATATATATTTCATCAACATCCCTGCCAGGATTTACCTGTCTGCCTTGAGCACTGCCTGGTTGAAGGCTAGGAATTATTTCCAACTTTGAATCGTCCAGGCTAAAAGTACTGCTGCTACACGTGTATCATGGAGTTTAATTCAGGGCAAAATCCAGCACAGTTACCGGTATGTGAGACATACCCAGCACTGATAAACTATTTGTCGTGGATGAGAGTGGTACATAGACACCAGACCATTCTTGGCGTAAGGCTTACCCATAATGCACGATACAGCAATATGATACGAAATTGGCATTACAATTATGATATTGACTATAGCAAAACAGTTGCATTATCTTATTCTAATTGACTCTGAAAAAAATTATTGATAGCATTTGTATTATAAAATTATAATTTGATTATCAGCTATGAATGAAAACACAGATAAATATTCCGCAAAAACCAAAGGAATTACATGGGGGCTGAAAATCCACTCCGTATATTGATCTAGGCAGGATTCCAACCCAGGGCCACAGAGGCTGAAGGTGATAAAACACCACTGCCTCAACCCGACTCGCTGATCATTGACAATGCACCCTGTTTCCAAAGTCAGAGCTCCAAGGGTGAGAAAACGTTTCATGACTTCACCTCAAGGCACTTGCCTACCTTGCGGCTAGGCGAGCTCTTCCGGGTCAACTTCTTGACCTTACTCTCTTTGGCCTTCTGGATGGCCTTCATGATGGCCACTCTGTCCATCTCCTTCTGGCTGGTGCGCTGGCCGTCCAGGGTCAGCTCGGTGTACTGCTCCTGAAAGAGGCTTAGGATCTTGGTGCGATAGTCCATGATGCTGGTGATGGGATTGTCCTTGAGATTCAGCGACTCGATACATGGCAGGTTGCTGATGTGGTTCACCTCAACCACCTTGTGTTGTGGAGTAAGACAGACAATGAGCTATGAAACTTGTGAGGGGGTAAACCACACTTAAAATAAAAACCAAACTTTGGCCTCCTGCCTCAAACATGCAACGTGTTGATGATCAAGCTAAAGGGAAAATTTCTTCCAAAATGTGCCGGTAAGAAACCTTCACAGCACTGTGCTGAGTAAACGGAGACTTTAGCGTGCAACGTGTTGCCACAAGAATTGTACATGTAAATGAGACTCTAGATAGACATTGGTGGATTAATTAAGCAGGTCTGTGCTTTCATTACGAGGGGAGATGAATACTCAACAAACTCTACCTATTTTGTACGAGAACAGGACGCAATGGAAACAACTTCCCTGGAATATATTTGCCTGCGCGTGCTTAATTGCCCACAGGTGCATATACTGGGTGCAGACTTACGTGCTCAATGGAGTTCTGGCTGACGTCCAAGTGGACCAGGGAGTAGAGCTTCCCCAATCCCCTCAGGCTGCTGAGATTGTTGGCGGCCAGCCCCAGGGTGGTGACGTTACCCAGCCGGGCGTGCAGTCCCTCCAGGGACATTAGGTGGTTGTGGGACAAGTCTAGGTGGGTCATCTCTGACAGGTATTGCAGGTTATTGACCTCGGTCAGCTTGTTGTGGCTCAGGTCCAGTCGGGTCAGATTTGGCAAGAGTTTCTAGTTGAAAAAAAAAAAAAAAACAGAACTAAAACAAAACAAAAAAGGTAGGGTTAAAGACAAATAATAAAGAATCCTTTCATGCCAAATCCTTTCCTTCATAAAGCATTTCTTTTTCATTACGAGTAACTAAAAAAAAGGTTCCTACCACAAACTGTTAGAAATCACGTACACATTGTAAAATTCTTTATTTGATATTCCTACTTCAGAATTTGTAGGATGTTACAAGGATGCTTATCTTGCTTTTTCTTTATTAAGTATTTGTTTCATTAATCCCTTTAAAATTTACATTTTTAGTGAGTAGGCATGTACATTCCAATAAATTTGTATTGGAAAACACAACTACCAGAGTTCAGTACAGGAATTAATCAAACATTTAAAATTGAGTCAAAATTGATCTTACAATGCTGTCATCTATGTCACTCAGACTGTTGTATCTAAAGTCAGCTCTGCTGATGCATTTCCAGGTGGGAATATGCATTGGGTGGCCAATGCTTGGACCTGCTACAGTTGCTGCTGCCTCTGCACTCATCCAGTGTTCTCCCTCTGGTAAAAGAATTTCCTGGCCCACACAAAAAATAGAAGTTATTCGAAATTTGATACATGTACACAATTTTCAACAGACCTTTAATAATGCTTCTGAAATACACAAAAAATAAAGTGGTACAGTCAGCTCTGGGCTTGTTTCTTTTAGAGGGGTTGCAGTAGCCTAGTATAGGGTTGAATATTTTAAAAGCTTATTTTCAAAGGCAGATATTGACGGCAACCTGGAGCACTAGACTGAGTTTATGGGGTTGCAAATCAAGCCTTCTTTTGTGGGTCTATCCAAAATCACTTTCATGGCTTGGGTTCTTTGCACTTTCCAGCTTAACCCTAACCCTCCCAAATCTTCCCAAATCCTTTTCAGCAAAGTGGGGGAATTTGGAGGATTCAAGTTGTATGGCAAAAGTGCATGGCTGATTTCGAAGGATGCCATACGTGAAGGTCATGGATTATGTTGTTTGTGCTAAGTCAAGCACAAATTCAGCCCGATATTTCTTTTGAATCAACTGCACAGCTCAAGAGTACCATTCACACTACCTCAACGTGCATGTAATGACAAGAGTTGCTGAAGGATTTTGAAGGATTCAGGCAGTTAGGCACACCTCCAAGTGACATTTTCAAGAAATTTTGAAGGATTTGGCCGAATTGTTTCATGTTGAAAATCGGCAGATTTCAGAGTATTCAGGATGGTTCCTAGTAAAAAGGCCTAGGGGGTTAGGGTTAATAATGAAATTGACTTGCATGATTTGTTTACTTACTCAATCTTCTCCTTTCGTATATTAATTTTTCTAACGTATTTATCATAGAAATATAAATTGATAATTTATCATTTCATCTACCTGTGAGGTAAAGCCCAACCAAACATAAAAACCACCATGATCTACATGTTGGGCACACTCACAGACTTTTACATGTTGCATATACCTCATTCCAGTTTGGATGCCTACCTTCAGGGACTTGACAGTGTGATGTACAGCCAGATAATGTAATGTCCTCTTCAACTCAATGAGTCCTCCAATCAAGCTTATATCACACACATCAACCTATAGAAATTAAAACAAACAATATCTCACTTTATCAAAAATATCAAACACTGTATGACTGCTGCGAGAAATTGGCATCAGGAAGAAGTCAATTTTAAAAACCGATTATTGCCATGCCCTGGAAAAAACTACCGTTGATTGAGGCTTTGTCCAAGAGGTTTGGCTATGGCTGCTGAAAAAACATGCAACAATGGATAGTCAAAGTCTAGCAGTAGTGGCTACTTCCAATATGTGAGTGCAATACTTCTGGTTGAAGGCCAGCCTGAGGGCGCATTTGCACAGACATGCAATAACTGAGCCTAGAGACAAAATGTGATACATGTAGTGTGATGTTTTACATGTATACACAAGGCTGAACTACACGGGTACCGCATGGCAATTGCAGACTCTCTATGTAGCATCCCAAACAAGAGCATTTCACGAGTACAATCAAAGGTACATGAGGAAGCCAATGACCAATCAATTAGTAACATCGTACCTAACTGGTTGGCCACGTGGCATCTTCACATGGTATGTCTGTTCTCAGGGAAAACAGTTCCATAGGAAACCCTTGCGTTCACACAATTTTTTTTATTGCAGGAAATAACGTTTATTGCTCAGTGTAAATGGACACTTAGTTTTAAGCTCAGCAGATATTAAATCTTTCAGAACAGAGAAATTCTTCTACGTAACCAATCTGCATGGCATGTTTGGCGCTCATTCGAAAAGCATGCACCTTATGTGCTGAAGCACTGCCAATTCCACTGCACATTCTCACGAATTACTGCACTGGAAGTCAGTATTTAAAATGCGAGTCAAATGACAGGTTTTTTCCCCCCTGAAATACAGCTTTCCTGAGCACAGACCACAGAAAACCTTTATGGGGTTCACCTGCAAGTGCTCCAAGGCTCTGAAAGGTGAAAGGTCAAATGGCAATTTATCAACAACCCTGGTGCTACTCCCGAGCCGATGGCGCGAGCCAACAATCTGTAGAGGGATGCAACAAGAAAGCCATGTCACAACATTAGCTTCTAGAGGCTACAACTTTTGGTTTTTCATGTAATTGATAGTCAAAAGAAAACGAAGACAAATTCAATACCTACTTTACAAAAATATCAGGTAACCTGTTTCAAGCAATGGGCTCAGCTGTTGTGCTAAGAGGATTAATCAGATAGTTGGCATTTTGTTTGCCTCGTGCTTTTTTATAACAGTGTCTCCTGCTGCTGGGATGATCAAGTCATTGTAGTGAAATGCCACTGGGTAGAGCCATAATAAATTAAGACAAAGTGATATGGTTCCACAGCTTGTTGGTGTACATGTAGGTTTAGTGGGGTTTGTTGGACCTTGGGAACTATGACTACTTGCCCTATAACTATTAGCGTTCCTTCAAGAGCCCCCATGACAAAATATGGTCCTTTCTCACAGCTCTGCTTTTGTCCCTATTATTGACCTCCATCCCTTAACTTGAAACATGTCCGCTTTTAAAGCTCAGACCACACCTAAAGACTCCCTATGTATGAATTCAAATTGTGTAGTCTGATGCTCCTTTGCCAAGATCATGTTAACTTGTACTGAGCCAGGGTATTCAAGAACAGGGACTTCAACAGGTAAGGTTAAAGACAAAGGCACAGTCCAGACTGGACAAGTGCCTCCATGGACAGTGGGCCCCATGGTGCCCTCTATGACTGCTGCCAGGGAGCCATTACTTGACTTGATTCAATTTCTGCTTACCCGCATCAGTTTCAGTCTAGAGATGAAGTCCATGATGTGTCCAATATCACTGCGGGCATCATCGGCCGCTGTGCAAAGAGTGCAGAATGTAGACCACAGTTTCAAACATGCAATTCGAAATATAAAACTTACAGACATAAGCGTAGAAAATCTGTACATATATAACTTCATTACACAAAGATATACTTGGAACAAACACAAATGGCAATACCACAAATACTGCTCGAAAAATTGCTAATTGTAGTCAGTTCACAGCTGGTTTCGCTTAAATAACACGTTTGGTTTTGATGCAGTATGTTAATATGGCATTAATACTTGGCTTTTTGTTTGCCTCGTATAAGATGAATGCTGATTAATAAGGGATTAAATACTTGCTTGGAGAATGGACACACCTATAACGCCCGAGCTGCAGACGCGGGTATTTTCAGTGTCTAATGTTTATATTATATATATTATAGCATTTTTTATGCAGCAGGCATTATCACTTCTCAGTAGGCATTACCAAATGTTAAATTCATGGTGCGTGTTGCTGAATAGGGAAACTGTCTGAGGTACATGTATTTATGAATGATTAATGCCAAAAATTGCCAGTGGCAACCAATAATGATTAACATGCAGTCAGTCTTTTTCTTTTCAGAGTTCTTGGGCCAATAATTTGCGAGGTTACACAAATTACAAAGGACTGCAGTTTGCATTAATCACTCTACATTTAGTTTGTAATGGAGTGGAAAAATGATTCCTCCAAAACGAGGTGGACTTTTTGTATACTTTTAGGGGTGATCATATCAGAATTACATTTAAAAGCAGCTGCATCCCAAAATATTAACAGTCAAAAAGACAGCAAATCAAGCGTCAATTTGAAGTGCATCTGAATGTGTTTGAAAGTTGTGAATATGTTTTCCCGACTGGGGACACAGGTTTTTTTTTTTTTCAGTGATTTTCCAGTTACAAAGGCTACTCCCCTTTATTTGTTCTGGGTCATTTCACAGAACTCGTTCTGGCTACACTTACAGCAGGTTGGCACGGCAAGTTTCAACCTCTCCGTGATGGCGTACAGCTGCATGGGGGTCATCTCACACACGTCTGATGAGGCAAGGATGGCTTCAGCTTTCTCAAACAGCTCAGTGGCAAGAGCCTGCGAGACTCCATAGATGTCCTGAAAACAGAAAGTAAAAAGACAAAAAAGTCATCAATCAGTAGCACATGTACATATATGTACATATGGCTAGAGAGTGGATTAGTAGTGATGTCAGTTTTATGAGATGACTGAATTGATGCGAGATTCTCACATGATATTGCAATCGACTTGTTCAAACAAACAACTGTTAATAGTCACAAGATGTCCAAATATAAATTCACCCTCTGTCCAAATATTTACAGCCACGACCATCATCAAAGACCCAGATGGCACAGTCCAGTTAAAAAGGCTACCCTTTATTTGCTCAGCACTCAACACCTACGTAGATGTCAAACTCCAGGAAGTGCAGCAGGGGCGTGGGGAGGTAGGAGCTCTGGTCCAGCATCTTCTGCAGGTAGCTCTCCAGGTCCTGTCGGCGCTTCTCCACGAAGCTCTTAGACTGGTTCCACAGGAGCTTCTTGGGGGGTAGCAAGGCCCGCTCCACCTTCTTGAGGGCCACCAGCTTCTCGTGCAGGTCATGGAACTCACTGTAGCGCCGCTGTATGGTCCAGGAGCAGTCACTCACTGAGAGCTCAATGACGTAGGCCTGAAGGGTTGCATGAAACAAACATAAATTGATTCAATAAAAAAAAGGTTTTTCTCCACTACCGTATCCAAGTCCCAAAAGGACTTCGGTAACATACGATTTACAAAACATTTTGGACCAAAAAGCTCATATTCTTACAACTTTGTCCGACTTTGAAGACTTGACGGCAAGACAACACTCACTTATCCTTCAAGGTGCTTTTAAAGGGACATGTAAGAAGGGAAGTCCTAAACTCAGATGGACAGATGGATTGAAGGGTGTCTTCGGCGTTTCTCTTCCCCCACATGTACTTTATTGGAGCAAAGGAAACGCACTGCAGTTGAAAAAGCCTCATCTCAAGGGCTTACAACAGCCAGTCATGACTCACATGACAATCAAGATAGCAATACAGCTTTCCTTGGGGGAATGCTCTTCTCAGGTGGGATTTGTTGTAGCGGTGTCTTCAAATGGGCTTAATATACCAGTAATACAAAACTTCTAGATTACATCTGCCTAATATACATGCACCCAAAGAAGTCATTTTCGTATGTTTTTCTGACACAGTGAAACCGACACAAGAAACGACTGCCTGAAGTTTCTGTTTTATTGAATTGAAATTATTCTTTCAATTTCAGAGTGTAAGATAAATAACTTCCATTCTGCACGTTAATAAACACATGCATATTACGTTTTACAACCATTCCACTACATGTGCATTGGACATTCTGCATACAGTATATGCAGCAACCATGACATGAAACCTGGATCCACCATGACAGAGCCTTGTAAAATAAACCAAATCTACATTCCCCATACTTTTTGAATTGGGACATTCAAGCCCATGAATGATGCTTGAATAGACAGCCTTTATGAAGCCCCCGCCACCTGCAGCATCCGTCAAGTGAGTGTGTGTATCACGAGTGTCCAGGCCAGGCAGCAAGGTCCCCAATCTGAGGGGACAATTTCTTTAGTTAGGGAAGTCGGACCGAGATGTGGGGACAAAAAACTTTCTCCATATTGCTTTGGTCTCCACAACATTTCTGTTTCAAAAATTTGGTCCCCACAATTACTGGTATAAAACCAGTGCATGCGTGCGTATACAGTGTACATGTACATATGAGGTATGTGTGTACATGTACACACAGTACCCGGCACAGTGCATGAAACATTATTCTGAAAGTGAGGACAGGGATCGAATCAAGGACGACCTTGACTAGAAAACCTGCACAAAACTAATGACCCAAGCTGTTGAAACAAAAATGTGAAAAAACAAGAAAAAAATGGGAAGTCCTTGATTCACATCCTATCTTAAAAATGTACACGATGTGTGCACCTGTTCACCTACATAGTACATACCTGTCCATGTACATATATGTATGTACACATACATGCCTCCCTGATAACATGTGACATGCGCAGACAACATAATGTACGTGTAGTTAACTGCTATGAATAACTGTTGCATTTCCCTACAGTGCGATGTACACACACTGTACATGTGCGTTCACCAGTCTAGGCCAAGTAAAACCCTACGTTCCCTCTGTTTATCTGTCCTCTGGGGTAAACAGTACACAAGCCATGATCACATCGTACACATACATGTGTATTTACTGAGTTACTGAAGACAACATTCTTCACTTTTGCAGACATGTTGCTGTTCCGTGCAGCTCACGATCGCCAACTTCAGCCACTAAAAGTACACAGATGTCTACAGATAGAAGTGACTTCACCACAACGCCCTCGTCAATGTAGATTAAAAAAAATTCTCAATCATACAGTGTCAGGTGTTTACTGCCTGAAGCGTGATTCAACAGGAACACAATCAGTTATCTGGAACTCAACTATACCCTACCTGTTGTACTGAGGACATGACAACAACCACCGAGGTGTGGTAGTGACCAAATGAGTCTCAACTACAATGTGATGCAGGACCGACCTTCCACATGCTTAATATAATCTGAACCAAAGTTCAGCTAGGCCAGCAAACAATACTGGACAAGATAATTTTTTTCCATTATCAATATGCTCTGACACTTGAAGTTTGATCGAGGTTAAAGGAAGTACCGTGTAGATCTGGATTTTTATAAAAATGAGCTCTTGGCCTTGAAAGTAAGCATAATGCACACAAACTTACGCTGTTTTACGAAACATAAAAAGTATTAATAGGGCAAAATGAATGAAAAAATCTTTCATCTGGTGTATAAAATACATGTAATAGCCTGCTGTATAAATAATTCAAGGTAATACATTAAGCACTCTACACATTTTACAACCTTCCTACTTAAATCTTCATTAATTTAAATCTGCCAAACCTCAAGGTGGACAGGATAGTGACAACCCTCGATTTCAACAGCCAATTTCACAAAAAATTGATGCTATAGCATAAAGCCACTTTTGCCATCTTACTGCATACATCGTGCAACAAATTAAGAGTGGTTTCACAAAACTTACGCACTGCTTATATCCACGACTCGCGTAACAAATTATGGCATACCTTTAATGCGGTCATTTTAGGTGGCGTTAATTTCACCGAACAATGCACAAATATATGCTTTGACTCATTCATTTGTGTTCAGTTAAGAATCATTACTGCTGAACTTAGCAAGGCTTATATGAGAAGCATTCAACTTTGTTTTCTGTGAGAAAACTTTGAGACTTTCTGTCCAGTTCCGAAGAAAAAATGACAAAAACTTTTTCAACATGGAGGGAGGATGTAACTCAACAACTGTCAGTGATGATCGACTGCTGTAACATTGCCAGTAACAGCCATCTTGAGCTATTGAGGTTCTCATGTACATGTAATTTAAATGTTGCGCAATCTAGCCACTTTTCCTGAAATAGAACATAAGTACATTGCACAGCCACAACACAAATATTGTGGCACAAGGCATAGTTCAAAGGGACGTCATGTTTCCTGGAATGTGTTGCAGGAGTTAGTGTTAAAAAAGAAATACAGGTACACAATGCCTGTAACAGCAATCTCTAAAACAAATTTATTCAATGACACATTTGTAATTCAAAAGAAAAATAGAGTTCAGCTTTTGTATGTTTTACTCGTACAAATTAATGCCTTATTTCGGTTGACTTTAATCGAGGATGATGAAACTGATCCATCAAAGTCTTCAATCCCCTGGCAACTTATGTAGAGAGTACAGAAGTGAATAAATTGTTTATCAAGCACACAAGAACCAGCTCGTGATAAAACATGCGCGAGTACTCCACGGGTTTGCACTACACTTCCGGGCTCAAAATGACATCACACTTTTGTACTGTATACAAAACAGGGACATGTACAATACATGTGCAATCTAATTACACATACATCAATGATGGTTCTCTACAGTGTAAATCATGTGGTGTAGTACATGTACATGCCTCCAACTTTCATCTGCTAAGCTTGTCCAGTGAAATGTTTGAGATTCCCACCGATTTCAGTAGTTGTCAACTTGCACAGCAAGACTCAAAGAAACACAAGATGCAACCAACTTAGGCTGCATGAATACATGTATATGATTATAAATATAAAAATTATGAACCCTGCAATCCTTGGAGTTGGCTTAGATTGTCCAAAACGGCAAATCTGGGCAAAATGATTAAAATGGTCGATGACCTTCGAACACACCAATAAGCCGGTTCAGTACTTCAAAACAGCAAGGTTATTCAGGAACAAAGCATGTGCAAAGTCCACATAGGGCCCCGGTTATAGGGCAAACCTCGCACGCACGTTGAATGAACTCGGACATGCTTGATTTTGGACCTGCGCTGACAGAATACTGAATTAGCTCATTGTACATCTATTTGTAGTACGGGTAGAGGTAGATGTACTGTTTTTCTGTCTGACAGTAGATGATACTGAATGAAATACATGTACATGTATGTACCGGGGTAGGCCTATGTCACATCAGATCCAGATCCACTCTGACCAAGATATCTTGCTCCCAGTGTTCATTTCATTATTGTTAAATTTCAAGAACTGGTGATTTGGCAAATAATGCACATATCTGCAATTCAGTTTGTAACTTCTTTGTCAGAAAAAAGTTAATCCAGCAGAATAGAGTGTAAAAATAGTGCATTTAAATGACACTGAGGATTGGACTGCTATCATTTCCGAAGAGCTTTCATGTTTCTGCAGTATTTTTTATCATGTGCACAGGGTGCTTAAGGACTGTTTCAAGGCCTGCTGCCAATTAGGCTTGCTGCCATGCCCAGTGACATGAGTGATATCAGTGCATTCCACTGATTTTGGTCTCTTGGAGTCTTGCCCTCCCCTGGCCTGCTGGCCTTCTCCTTGTTCATCATTTTTATCGGGGTCACTTCTTCTTGCAATCTATCATTTTTTTCAATTAAGATGAAGATGTCAGATTTGAAGCAAACAGAAGTCGAGTTATGCCAACGGACGACTTGTCTAAAAATCTGTTGTATCCCGACTCTTTCCCGAGTCGAGTTAGCAGACTTTCTAGCTACCTGTAGGTCTGACCCTCAACTTTGCCCCAAAAGTGGGGGCTGGGCTCCCGGGCTATTGTAATTGGCCCTGTGAGCACTTACCGTGTAATTGTCAACGGACTTTGTAGCAACAATCCGAACTTCTCGCTTAAGTGATACCTGCTCCATTGGATTTATTAGACCCCCATATGAATAGGCCATCATTTATCTTGCGACAAGTTCAACATTTAACCCTCAAGTTTCGTTTTAACTTTGGTTCTTCTGCACAGTACATGTACTGTCGGCCTACCACAATGACCCGACCTTCGATCACACTTCCTGTGTTTACGCGTACGCCATCATTAACCAAATTTATCTCATGTGGCCAAGAGAGGGGGCTATTTGTCGCATGCGGATCATTTCCATTCACACAGAATAGTCATTTTCAGCACATAGCAACACCCGTGTGTCAACAACTAGCCTAGATCGACTGCCAAGTTGCTCTCCCTCTATTGATGTCCAGTCTGAAAGTGTGGTTTTTGCAAATGGTTGCCTCAGAAATGGCTGTTCCAAGGCAAGAAGAAGCTACAGAATATCTTGAAAAACATCGATTAATGGAGCTCTTCGACAACATAACAGCTCAACTTGTTTTTCATAGACCAGGTTGGTTGTATTTTGCAACATTTCATTTTTTCTTTGACATCTTAAAAAGCGCTGGGCGCGACCCCTCATTTTCAGTTGGCCCATGTCCTCCAGCAACACCCCCATGACCATGATGACCCCTGTACTCTTCAAACTCCCCAATCGAGCAGCAGTGTTTTTGTTTAAGTCATCTTCCCTGAAGCATGAGTAGGCAAGGCCAATGAAAGTAAATTTAGGCCGAGGGCCTAGCCTTCTTCAGTACTTGTCATGGGAAAGAGCTTTGCAAATGCAATAAACTAACGCAAGAATCAGCTCATTTGATGTATGGGGCGGCACGGACATCCAGCACTCTCTCAAAATGGCAGGTACGCCAAGTAACTGATGAAAACAGCAACTATGGCGACATATGCCTGCACCGGCCCGTCAGAGGATCGGATTACACAAACATTTCTTAGTTTGATCTTTACGTACGCATGTGTTCATTGCAGTTGTTTTCATTGGCACGGTGTGGTTGCTACCTGCCATTTTGCAAAAGTCCCGGATGCCTGTGCCATCCCATATTAACGAAGTTATAAAATTTGGGGGAAGTTAAGTATTCCCATCTAAGTGTCCTGCATATTAAGCTTATTGGCCCATCAGAAAACTGTGACCCAAATTGAAGTTGTTTTACTAGGACTAATCATTTCACAACTTATTAAATACCTGGAAGATTAAGTTAAAACTTCTTGGGGATTTAGCATCAAACGAACTTGAAAAATATTGTTCAATACTGATTAATAAAAAAAAGAAAAATTTTGGCACTAATTAATTATTTCAAATATTGTCATACATGTACATGTATGTACATGTTATTACAAGAACAGGGCCCTCCACCAACGAAAGATCAACTAAAGTACGTGAGCATTGGAGATCTTGTCAATATGATTGTTATTACCTGTGTAACCACTGGTTATTTTTCAGTAGTTAACCGCAATAAAATTATTGTTAATTAAACTAGTATGCCACTCACCCTCCCCCCAAATAATAACTTGCAGGACGAAACAAATTACAAAAAGTGAGAATATGTGCCACTGAATGAGGACTCCATCCAATTAGAGTCCAAAAAGGGAAGCCACAAAAATCCATCTTCATCCACTTTGCAATTGGCTATTTCTTTGTACATAACAATTACAGATTGGGCATAATAACACTTCAAATGCTACTTAAAATGTTGTTTTTGATACAATATTCAATCGATGTTGCCTATATTAAAAGCACACTGTGTGACAAAATTCCACTAAAAAATCACTTCATGACACATGGCATGCAATTTGTATTGTGCAATCGTGGCAATCACTTTTCGGCAGAGCATACAAATTTTGTGCAATCTGATGAATTTCAACAAAAATTTCACAAATGTAGATTGTAGCTTACAAATAATAGCCTTTTTTGTTATAATATCCTGTCTTCAGGTAACCCCTGATAAAATGCACGAGCACGATTGTCAGATGATCCAACCAGTTTCAAAACGTCCTACAAAAACCAGAGTGTCGTTGGTTTGTACTGCAATATATCGCCAGTTGTCAGTCAACGTCTAGTATCACATATCCCCACCATACTCTAGCAATGGGCGATAATCTGAAGGCATCATATTCAGACTGATTCAGAGACGCGACATGCTGAAAACGACCAAATAGCGTGCCCTCTATGAGCCGCTATTTGACGTACTTGATTTAGACGGCTAAATTTGGGTTTTTATGGGACATTATTACTTTGACATGGCTAATGGGTCACAGCAAATTATAGGCATCCGTATATTGAATTCTTTCCTTCCCACCCTTCCCCTTCCAACCATCCCTGGCACAGATATACATGTACATGTACACCACTGAGCATGATCGCAAGATCATGGTGTGATATCAGTCGATCCTGTGTGTAATCTCTGACTTCAGGTCTACTTGCCCTCATTGAAAACAGTCCTCTGCAGGTGCAAATTGCAAAGCAAAGACAAGTGAATGATGGTAGAATCATAGGCAAATCATGCATGCATGATGCAACTGATGCCATAAGATCAACAGATTGTGTCAAAGATTTTAGTTATTGTAGCAGATTGACTGGTAGTGCCCAGTGTCATCATTAACCCAGGCTATGATGATTACATTGTGAAATGAATGCCAGTAATGTTATGCAATGTTTGGGGATTTTCTCGTCACTGCATCCAGTCATCAGTGGTCGTTAGTGCAGTTATTAGTCATCAAGCCTGTTGCCTTTTCTGTGTTTTTCCTTAACTGGGTAGATAATCCCAAGGCCTTCATGATTGACTACATTGAGAAACTCAAGGAATCTAGGACCACACAGCTGGACTTCCCTTGCCTGTTTGATGAGTCCAACATAGAATCTGTCTTTGGAATGTTAGATCCCACAAAAAAGGGGTTTATAACCCTAGACCAGTATAAACAAGGTATTTTTGTTGCAATTACACTTTATATTTAGTTATGGTTTGAGAATCCTGACTGTTTAAGCCCCAGACCTTTTTTCAAAGTAATCATCTTGAACTGTCAAGTTACAGGAGTTTTAACTTTATGACCTTTTGTTTCCAGAAATCTAATCGGCTGATTTATTTTTTGTAGATTGATCTAGTAGAATTAAAGAATTCTAATGATTTGCAAGTGCATATGAAATTCCAACAAGGCCTGTTCAGAAAAGTTAGTTGTAACATTACATCAGGTATGTTTCAGGATCAAAATATTTTGGAGTGGTTCAATGATTTTAGGTGGTTCAGTTTTAGGGTGTGATTTTGTAAAGCATTCATCATGGATGTCTTTGAATGTTTGCTCAGTTTTCAACATTCTAGGAAATGTTTCTGAACAAGAACCAATATTTGGCACAAGTATTTAGGGGGTTGCAGCCCCTTAGCTTCTGGTATTGAGCTAGTTGGTGCAGTTGAAAGGAATAAATCCAAATCTTTTTTATCATCCTTCTGGGTCATTGCAGCGATTGACACCCTTGGTTGTCAGAGTGCAGATCCTCATCCTGCCGGAGCAGACATCGACAGGATCACACAGGAATCATTCACAAGGGAAGTGTAAGTGCAAATTTGTTGGCTAAATCCAGTGCCGTCTGGAGCTTTTTAACGGTAATGGTTTGTCACGGAAAACACTCTAAAACAATCCATAATGGCGTTGGACTCGGGAACAAAGAAGAAAACTGTGTGAAATAGATTAGTGCATAACCACATGCATTCCAAAGCTAGTTCAAGAGAAGCCACCATTCACAAGTGACATTGTTCCCCAGAAGCTGTAGTTTTAAAACAGGTAGCTGGAAATAAAAAAAAAAAGAATAGGTCAGTAAGTTCCTAATTGTTTTTTGTTTTGGATTGGTGATCTCAGGTTTTCTAGAGAGGCAAAATATTGTTGATGTTTGCAATCATTGATTACTGGATGGGAAATCATTTTAACTTTTCTCCTAGCACACTTCAGGCCCCTTTCAAGTCATCAGTGATGGAGGCCAATTTGATCCCTTGATGAGCTGTATTCAAAGTTTGGTGACTAAAAAACTCTCGGCTCTAAAACGTGTAGACGTGGTGTGTGTCTAGACCACCAATGTATCTTTTTGACCGAGTCCAGATGAGCTATCAAATGACCCTACTTTCCGTTATGTTTTCCCCCAAACAGAAAAGTTGCCTTGAAGAAGGCTTCAGCGACCTTTGAACAAGTTTAGGCTGAGAGATGGCTCCTGAGGGTGGTTTGAGCTGCTATCACCAATGACGGGCAACCCTTACTGTTCTAGCACTGGCTGCTTCAAGCTCTTTGGCTGAAAAAAACTTTAACCAGACAATTCAGAGGGACTGATTACACATCCCGTCAATCAATGAAATGGTGGCAGTGTTTATAAGGAATTAGAGCTAGAAGGAAATTATCAAAGGCAGATGTCCCTAAATATGGTGGCTTTCCCCATCTAGCCCACCCCACCCCCACAAAAAATTTGAAAGTAACAAGGGGAGAAAATAGAAGAAAATCAAAGGAACAAAAGAAGGGATGAAAAGAGATTTGCTAGAAAATTTCCTTGGGATTGACCCCTGTCCACCATTAAGTTGTAAGTTGCCTCTGCAGATCTCTGTCTCCCCCCCCCCCGAAACAAATCCTGGCAATGACCATGGCCATAAACAAAAAGGTTTAATGATGATAGAGGCTTTGCATGGCAGCCATCTTGCAGGACAGTTCTTTTGTTTCACAGGAAAACCTCCCTTATGCATACCCTGTGGAACAAAAGAACTAGCCTGCAAGATGACAGCCGTGAAAACCCTCTATTCTCCTTTGCTAGATTGGCGAGGTGTTGTCACAGACAGACTTCAGGCACATCAATACATGTACTTGCCATGTTTCGCATTTAGTTATATACAGGTTCATCATCTTTTAAAAGGCATGCTTTGTTTGCAGATTTCAGGACAGGGGTTTTTCAGTAAGCACTTTGATGATTTTTAACTTAGAAAACGAGTACATGTAGATGTGTTTTTTTAATATTTAAACACTAAGTGTGCACCTTCACAGGAAAACAGTTCAGGAGAGACCCAACAAACAAGAAAACAAACTTTTTCACCCAGCCAGACACTGTACCCACATGTAACTTTAGTTGCACTCAAAATGCTTCTGCACCAAAGTGGCCCAAGTGGATGCTTTGTTGAAATCACACCATTTGTGGTATTTGGCAAGCTTTAGGTAAAACTTGTAAAAATTGTAAATAAAAGCAAAATGCGATGTTCATTTGTCTTGAGATTTGACTTCTTTCCATTTGTGTGATTTATGTAATTTCCATTGTTACAATCCAAGCTTTGCTTGAATTGCTCAGAGAATCTAACTTTAAAAAGTTTAATATGATGACTGATTCTAAAGGTGTTCATTAAAAAAAACTGGGCTGTGTGCATATGTGCTACGCTCAACACCTAGGGTTGCAGCAAAATGTTGCTTGCCCATTACTCTCTGAATACATCACACAAATCATTTACCTTTCTGCCAACTTGAAACAGCCCTGTGATGCAAGAGTGTGCACTCGGTAAGAAGTATACACGTGCTGATAGAAGTAACACTTTCAAAAGAGTCTTGGAAGTATCAAGGTGCTACATCAGTTTAATGGCTCTGCACACTGAACGGTCGGCTGAAACATTCATTTCATCCTTTTCAAGGGAACAGTTCAGTGAATTCCGTGTGGAGGAATTACCGTGGCAACCAACCAAATAGGCATATTTACTTGGTGCTCTCCACTGGTGAAGGGAAGGCTAACGCAGTTTGAAACACAAAATGCAATGGCTGTGCTTGATATGCCACGAAACAGAAAAAGCTGACACAACTGCACATCAATAAACTTTCGGTTTTGTTTATTTTGCTCTGAATATTTAACAGTATCTTACAAAGTAATAAGTCTGCAGTAGGGATCTGTGAATATCCAGAAGTTTTGATTTCTGTTTACTGCCTTTTGAAATCACTAAGACCAACTCTCCTGAAGACAGCTTCAAAAAGGAGGGAATTTTAAGGAAAACTAACATCATTTTGCTGAGGGCATCAATGTAATGTATGGGAGAATGAGCAGCACATGATGCATGACACAATGTTGCCACTCCCATGAAAGAAATACAACATTGGCACCCTGACAGATGTACACAACTATATACACATATGAAGTCTAATGGGGTGGAGTATGAAAAATGCTCTTTTCTCTGCCTTTCTTTCAATTATTTTCATCTACAAATTTTAATTTCAGCTCATTATGGTAGGAACCGGAAATGGTGCTACTGACTCAAGTTCATGACAGTTTCAAAGAAGTAAAAATCTGCCAGAGGAGACAGCAGTTGAATACCTCAAAAATGATCAGAGGAGAGTCCTGAAATCAGGAACAATGTACCTGAAAATGGAAAGGGTTGAGTTGTATACAGAACACAGATGACCTGCCAAAATGTGGATAGCTAACTAACATGTAACACAAGGACCCATCATTCTGATCTTGGACTTATATGCACAAATTGGATGGCTCAATTTTTCTTATGAA
Organism: Acanthaster planci; assembly: GCF_001949145.1. The sequence goes on along the minus strand of NW_019091485.1, from coordinate 59,699 downwards.
CACGAGGTTTTACAACATCAAGGTTTTATGCCTCTCTCCTAACGTTGTGATCAGTGAATTTTTGGCAAATCAACCCCTGGAAAAGAGTTGTTTCAAGGAATGTTTGAATTTCACATCTGAATATAAACATCTGGGTTATCCAACGAATCAACAAGGGAACAGTTTTGAGTTGTGATTGTGCGAATATGATTACTTAAAATAAAAAAAGTCTTTGAAGAAATTGCCTGTATTGCAAGAAATTTGGTTTTAAATTTGATATTTTACACTTCATCTGTAGGTATAACTCAGATTAATAACAAAAACCTGTAAATCTCTCATACAATCTAACTGGAATTAAACTCTAGCCTGTACAGGTATTTTTTACATATATTTTTCATTTGCATTATGTTGAATAAATAATTTTAAAATGTTTGTACATATGCTTTTGTGTGTAGATTACACTGGAAAGCTTGAGGTTTTTGTAATCAGAATGCCATACTCTGAAGGAAAGTACACCAGGGTTGTGTATTACATCGGGTTAAATCGAAAATTTGAATCGTTATCTGCAATTGACAACCAGATTTGTGGGTCTTTGTGATTCGGTGGGGAGAGTTCATTCAGATTCACCTTAAAAGTTTTTAAAAAAGTGTATACAACACATGGCCTGAAACCTCGAAAATTTCAACGTTCTGTTCTGCTTCTGACGAAAGTTTAAGAATGCTGTGTCATACATGATGTGATCAAGCAGATGAGTCTCTTCTCAGCTATATTCAGTGGACAGTGCTCAGACATTTGAAAAGAACACCTCAACATCACTGCAGTAGAAACCTGGCATTTTTAGGAATGTTCATTTCAAGATGCATCTCAAAATACAGATTCCTGACAAAATACTCAATGTGCTTGATTGTGTAACATTTCCGAGGGCATCAACTGTGGTCCTGAGGTTATATGGTGCACTAACCTTATATACCGTGCACCTGTGAACAAAAGATATCCACACAATAAAGACAGGACATTTTGTGGACTTTTCCATGTCCACACTATGAAAGCGGGTTCAGGCATTTTGGACATGGGGTTATTATTGGTCTCAAAAGGAAGAGGAGCAGTCAAGGAAATCATAAACAAAAATCCAGCTTAAAATAACGTTCACAGTCCATGGTAAATGAGTATTTTCACCATCTTTTCTTAACTGCACGAAAACAAAGAAATGTCGAGGCTACATGTAGGTATGGGAGGTAAACGTGCGTGTGTGGGAAAGATTACATTTCACTCCTGTTCACAGATAAGTTCTGTTTTCCTTTGTCGTTTCCTGTGTCTTCCACACGGTATAGCCTCATAGTGTCCAGAAATGAACGAACTGTGCACACGGTAACAAATTCTGATATAACAAGCATGGAAATGTGTTGCACCTATTTATAATTTCCATATGCACATCATGCATGTACTCATGAGACCTAGGAAATGGAACAGTTCCTCAATGGCGGTCAATGAATCTCCCCCCCACCACAAGACAGTCTGGCACCATCATATGGTGTTGGCAATACAATGGCGGCATTTTAAAATGGGACGCAGTTTCAGCAATGCTGATTGTGATAAGACCAGGAAAAGTATTACGCTCTAGAAGATTCCTTTTTAAAGAATATACCTTCCAACAGCAAAATATACATCTTTAACATGGCTCTAATTAAAAACAAAAACACCTAGGATTCCCGGTCATTATACTGGCGTACCTCGACCAGACCTCAAACCCACTTTGGAGACGATGGAGTCAATCATGCTGGAGATGCCCCCGGACTCGGCAGTGTAGCGGGAACCCACGATGGCTGAGTACAACTTGTTGAAGGTTATCCGCACCTCATCCAACTTGCGCTTCCTCTCCGACTCTTCACAGATGCTGTCAAACCTGCAAGGGGATCCATGAAGATATCCAACCAATCAGTATGGAACTGTCTGAGACTGAAAAAACTGAGGACATATTTGGATTTTCCCCTTCCATTGGACCCCCCGACCCTGATCCAAGAAGATATTCAACCAATCAGGGATACGGAACCATCTGAGACTGAAGAACTGAGGACATATTTGGATTTTCCTCTTCAATTGGACCCCACCCACGACCCTGATCCAAGAAGATATCCAACCAATTAGGAGTATGGAACCATCTGAGACTAAAGAATTGAGGACATATATTTGGATTGCCTGCCTAACCCAAAATCTGCTTGTATGCTACACAGCACTCCCTGAATTTGTGGTATTTGTGACACATCAAGGAATAAATACAAAGTTACACCAGTACAATAATACAATCAATATCACATGAGTGCTATTGGTTTAAAGTAACATCAGTGCAGCTGGATTAAATACAAGTACACAAGTTAGCATTGCATACCTAATATGAACATTCCTTTGTTTTTGCATAGTTAAGAAAACACGATGAAAGCTCTCCTTTTGCTTGGAATGTGAACAGTCTTTTGAGCTAGACTTTTTGACAATTTCCTCAACTGCTCCTCTCCATTCTGTGACACATACATGTAACCCTACTTCGAAAATGCCTCTAAATGTGCTTTTCAGAGGAGGGGAACTTTGTATGGACATGGGCAAGTCCACACAAGGTCTTTGCAGCTCCCACTGTGTTGACATCTTTTGTTCAGATGTCCACACAGAGTCTGACATGCATAAACATGCAATACAAGTGCTGCTGGGTAAAGACATGTACATGTACATATTAATGTTTGCTCAGTGCAAGTCTGAAAACTCAAAGGTTCTTAGAAAGCACTGTGAATGAAGCATAACTGTAAACCAAATCTCCACCTATGGTTTTGAAATCTTTAAAGTTTGCATTTACAGAGGCACAGATGGGTCAAGGTCGCGGATATTTAGGGCTGAGGACAGATGCAGTCTTTCTGCATTTCCCTCATCCCCTAGGGTGTCTGACAAATTGTATTGGAGGACTGAGCATTTTGAAACTCACACTGGTCCACTGCTGGCTGTCCCACTGGAACTACTCGACACATCGGAATGCACAGTAAGTGGTGAGTCTCTGGATGACACATAACCTTTTACACTGCCCGTGTGGGATACCAGCTGCCAACTGTTGGATGGCATAAGTCACAAGTAATCAATGAGTGCTGATAAGATGCCAAAAGCCATGGCAAGAGAGATTGGATTAATACCCAAGGCACTGAAGGCATTCAAGTGGACCAGTTGTGCTCTGTGCATTTTTCTTCTCATGGGAAGCAACAAAATAACTCAATATCTTTTAGAACTGTTCTCAAGACAGACTTTTAACCACTTGCAGCCGGGGTTTTCCGGTACCGGACACGTATTCTTTATACGTGTGGCTGGGGTCTCCGAAATTGGACAAAGGGAACTGGGCCTTGTAACAAAAGACTGTACTCGTAACAAAAGACCAGGCTGCTGGGCATGACCAACAATTATTCACTGTTAATAGTGGAGATAATCCAGCGTTGTTTTGAAACAGTATACCACAGTTTGGGGGATTTAGCGCGGGCAGATTACCACCGGGGACAAAAGCGCTCCACCACCGCAGCGATGAACCATGCTGCATGCTAATCTGGCCCCTATTGAAAAGAGGTCAGCACCGCAAAGTGCAACCTCATCTGTAAGTCACAGGATCTGGGTCTCTTGACTACTTATGCATGTTCCCCTTGGCATGTTAAATGTTCAGTCCTTACACCTTTGTTGGTTCCAGTACTGATGGAAACTAAGCATACCATATGCAAAAAATACTAACCTCCCACATGTTGATGATGCTGCCGACTTGGCCTAAAAGATTTCCGGACATAAAAATAATCATTGTTCAGTTTTTTTTTCAGCCTAGACTTTGGTGGGCAGATTGATACACTATAAACATGTATATATGATTTCCATATATGTGTAATTGTAACCTTCAAAATTACTTAGTGTTGCCAGCAAACTACATAAATCTAGACTGTATGGTTCGAACATAATCACTGGTCCGGTGGCAAAATACTAGTCAATCTGTAAGGAACTCACAACTTCTCCTGATGACCTCCTGACCTGTCTAGGCACAGCTACCGGGCTGGTTGCCGATACGGCTGGGGGTGATCTGGGAGGCTCTCGATGCGTGGGGGTTCGGGGCTTGCCATTGTCCAAGGCAGGGGACCTATTAGAAAGCATGTCACATGACAGTATCACAATAGAGCATCTTGACCTGTAGTCACATGACTGTTCATTCAAATCAGTGCATGCATACCTCAGTTTGCCAATTCCAATTGGTTGAGAGAACATCATGTGGGCTTTTTAACTAATGATAAAACTGCCACATGCTTTCAAAACACTTTCACAGTTTCATCTGAAATGTTGACGCAAGTCCTCAAAACATTAAAATCCCTGATCTACTTGCTGTCAGACAGGCATGCCAAATACGTCCGCATTTCATACAGCCAATTGCATTTGCTGATGCTACTTGGCACAACCACACCGCCTTCTTGATTTACACGACTACATGTAACTTGCAGTGCCTGCGATAGATGCATAAAAGTACCATAGAACCTACAGTGCCTTTTTTTGGGAAAAAAAAAAACGGCTCTTGCATCTCACCCGTGACACCTAAGAGAGCTGTGGGTGACCTCTTCGTGGGCTCCTCCTGTGCAGATGAGGATGGGTGAACTGGTACTGCTGAGGCTGGTGATGCTGATGTTGCTATTGAGACTGGAGTTACTGCCTAGGCACTGCTTGTCCACATCTGCACAGAAGGAAAGAGTGATTTAAAAGTGTCTGGCACGCGCACGCGCGTGGAGGGATGCTAGCCTGAGACAACACAGTACAAGATAAGAATACTAGGAATCAAGGCAAATACGCAACTACTGTACCACTACATGTATGTGAGTAGCTGGCTGGCAAAACCACCACAAATGGAGAAATGCCAGTACCACACGTATAACCTGGATAAATGTGATTTTGACAGGGATTGTGACAATTCTTGTGTGCTATAGCAGCCAGCATTTCTAATTATCCAAATGCTTGAATGATTGCCACTGTTTTACACAAACCCACAGGCTCTGATTTGTCCATGGAGGCCAAGCATGCATGGAGATCTCTGAGTATCATTGTACACTGCCAAAAATCACAGCAAAAAGCACTCTACGAGACTGGAGTTTCAACACCGCATTGCCTTACAAATCTTGGACATATGACAAGGGTCAGCATATGCCAAGTCCAACTTTGCATACGATTGTGATGGTAATAATTTGTTTTTTAAAAGTTGGCTTTAGCCAACCATGATACCACGCCTGGCTACAAGTTTGCTGTGATATAATACCATATGCAACTAGTTAAATCATGAAGCAATGTGCAAGGCAAATTTAACTACACCTGTCTTTTCGATTACCTCACAGTTCTTCACTTGTCTATGAGTTAGAACGTTTCACGCGCAGAGAACTTATTGCAGTTTTTACTCAAAATCTTAACGTTTTTCTCTCATCTTGTTGAAAAAGCAGTACAGCTCCTAGCAACTTTTCCAGGAGTTTAAAATCTTGCTTTGGTGTTTTTTCATAGAGGGAAAATAATCTAAAGAGGGAGTCTGGTTGAAAACCAGAGTTCTTACCTAATAAGACCATGCCATCCATACAACTCTCAGAGTCCGTTCTGCTGACAGACCTTTGATTTCTGTGTGAATAAACATTTAAAATTGGTTATTTCATGCATACTTCCTGTGGGCATTTCCGAAGCACAAAATGGGACACTTTAAGGTCATCCAAACTTTACATCAACGAATTTTCCATTTCTTACCTACACAATAAAGTTGTAAACAGACCCTTTCATTACCTGTGCGATGTGTATTTTGTCAAGCATTTCACCAATGACCTTCTTACCTTTTGACGGCAACCGAAAACTCTTCTGATGTTATGTGTTTCAGGAAGTTGAAACAAAATAAGAATATCTATGGGAATAAAATGGAAAAATGCAAAACTAATCTCTTTCCATCAAACTGTTTCTTCCCCAAATGACAATTCAGGCTTATCTGGATAACTGAAAGATTTTGATACAGATGTGTATAAGACAAAAACAAATCCGTGCACCTGCCCAGACTGGATTAAACAGCGAAATTACTAAAGAAAAAAAAATGAAAAACTAAAATATCCAAAGATTAAACACATTAATCTATTCATCTACAACAGACAAGTGTATAACCTAATATTTCACTTATGAACACACCTGACAAGGTGTAACGAATGAAAAAAAAGAAGATATCTCAACTAATGTTAGCATGTTTTTCTAGGATTTTGACTACATGATCTATGCGGCAAGATTGGAAAATACCCAATGCACTGACAACCAGCTTTTAAATAATTTGAGACAGGAACAGATATACTTTAACACTGAACTCACATCTTCTCCTTTGCCTATTCTGTCTGAGAGGTTGTGCCTGGAAAGAGAATAAAAACCAAAGCTAAATTTGCCATGTTGATAAAAATAAAAAGAGGTAAGATGTACACTTGTCGAGTGCTATCCATCCAACGGTATCCAAATTTGTTCATTTTCTTTGATCTGGGCATTGTGCATATAAGCAGAATCTGAGACCAAGTCAAATACATATATGATGTTTAACACACACTGGTATGACTAAGTTGGTTTCTAAGGGTATGTTGGTGCATGTACCTGCATCTAAGTTAACGCTTCACTGCTCTGTGTGAGAGGTACCGGATCATAAGTTACACATAGCAGCAGGTTGTATTACTGCCAGGTGTTTTGCCTGTGTTACAGGCATGAGGGTTATGCAGTTTTGTTTGGAGGGGTACACGCATGTATCCTGGTAGGCACGGCACCTAAGGTCGCATCAGATGATGAGACTGAAATAATGACTGACATAAATGTTTACAAACACACTGATAACAACGAATGTGTGTTGGCCGTACCCAAACAGCATCCAGTCGTAGGCAATGGTGAGATACAAGATTTCAGCTGCACTGAGGTTCCTGTGTGCCATCCCATCCTGAGAAGTGAAGGAAAAGTGAAAACAAATATCAAATGCTGCTCAGAGAGAGAATGTTGGGCCAAATGTTGAAGGCAAATTCACATCAATCTCAGACAACTTCCTGAATCCTGCTTTTGTCTTCATTGCTTCAGGTTCAAACGAGGTCCCCGACTTGAAAGAGACTTCGGGTCAACACTGTTAGAGTTTTCACGACGAAGAAGGAAAGCTTTCAGTATGGTTCAGAAATTAAACAGACCAAGCAGGAGCTATCTGCATACCTGGTATACTACAGTGGCAAAAACTCCTAACCCTCCTCAATCCTCCAAAATCCTTCAGGTAGTTTTGGAGGAGTTTGGACAATGGAAGATGAATGCCAAAAAAGCACGGCTAATTGCGAAGGATGCCATGCGTGGAGGTCGTGGATTAGATCTTGTGTAGTTTTTGCCGAGTCGTGCATAATATTTCTTTTGAATCAACCACACTGCTCAAGAATGCGGATCACACTGCCTCAACATAATGACAGGAATTGCCACAGGATTTTTAAGGATTGAGGCAGTAGGCACACCTCCAAGTAACATTTCCAAGAAAGTTTAGAGGATTTCAGAGGATTTAAGGAGAATCCAATTTTTTTCATCCCTTCAAATTGGAGGATTTTGGAGGGTTGAGGAGGGTCCCTGGCAAAAAAGGGCCTAGGGGGTAGGGTTAAGCTTTTTGGGGATCATTCAGCAACACTATAAGTGTGGTACACCTACAGACGAGGTGCTATACACCTGCACATGCTTACTGAATTATTTTTCCAATACATGTACATAGCTGCATTTATGCACGGGCATATCCAGTATCCTCACAGGCACAGACTGAGACATCTGAACCTGAAGCAGTTTACACATGCAGAAGCAGTGTACATCTATAAAGCACAGAATAAGTTCGATTGTGGATCACTGGCCAACTACACGTATATGTACACATACCACTCCCATTGTACAGAGCCTGTAACCCCTCCCACCGAGCACTTACCGCCCATAGCGTCAACCTGAGCAGAGAGACAAAGAGGGGCGTGCGGTCCCATCCTGAGATGCAATGTATGAGAAGGCCAGTTTCTCCTACAGAGAGAAAAGACCGGTGGAACTGCTGAACTCAAAACAGCCCCACTCACTTTTGGTATTGAATCCTACATGTACATGTCCATGTCATACTCAGATGGCATGCATGTTAGCTTCACAGCAATGCACATAAACTTCACAATTTTTACTCCATCGATGAATTCATTAATTCTTTTGTTTCAGACAGGTAATAAGCTATCAATACATATTTGACATTACACGAGTATAATTATGTACGTAGTTGTGGAGAAAATAAGAAGTGAGCCATGGAATGACATACAGTGAGAGAACATTCTTTTATTCCTTGGATATGTAGCGGTCTTGGGAGACCCAGATTTTCATCGAAATAACCTCCGACAAAAAAATTACATTATGAGCAGTATTGTTACAGCTTATAGCACATTAAAAATATTTCATTATTAACACCATTCCTGAAACCCTTACTCAAAATTTAGTTCCATTGTCATGGGAAATGCACAGTCAAATCTGACACAGGAAGTGGAGTGGCATTTTACGCACTTCCAATCCCTACATGCACGTACATGTACACCAATTTATAATTTGACTATATCCACCCCTAGATAAAAGCTTGGGCTATTTATCTCAGCCAACCAAAACCAAAACTCGGCTCTGGCTCACCTTGTTTGATGACATGCAGAAAGAGTTTTAAGTAGTTCTGGGTAAGTTTAACAAGATCCCATGACTGTGAAAAGAGCAAGGCAAACAGCATAATATTGATGGCAACTAAAAAGCAACTGTTCTCCTCATTAATACAGCAATACACAGCTCTCAGTGTCATGTCTTACAATTTATCAAGTGGAGTGGGATTGGGCAATAAAGAGAAAATCCATTAAACAGAGGGGCTAGAGAGTAAAATGAAAGAAAAAACTTAGACTTTTAAGTGCTTTTGATAACTAGCAATGCATTAGTTCTCTCCCCAAAGGCAATGATTATGTGAATCTTGCATGTGATTTTTATGTACAAAGCACAAAATATGGTCTCAAAACCTGAATGATTAAACCACGACAAAATGTAGTACTTTGAGGTCACAGATTCAGAAATCTGAACAAATCCTGAGAAATTACACCTCTGCATTAAATTAAAAAAAAAAAAAAGAAATTAAAGTCTCAACTGGTACTGGGATATGGAATTTGACACTAAAGCAAACCTGCCAACCTCTTGGACCACAAAACTGTATTCTGAAAATTCAAAAGTCGTATTTTTCATTAAAAAATCGTATTTTGCAAAAAATGAGCATATTCCTCCACGTAATTGTTTTGACCACCTTGTCTGGATTGGGTCTACTCCGAGTAACTTGGGCTAAATTTGCATCAATACTTCTTCACGCATAAAATAATCACAGTTTGATTCACGCGAGAAATCTATTGCCGAGGTTGAAGAGTGAAACGGCCCTATTTCCACGTTTTCAAAATATGAAATCTTGAAATGCACATTGCAAGTCAAGGCTTTGGAATTTCGTGGCACCAATTTTGTCGCCGGCCATAAAACGTCTCCATCTTTGTTTATTTCCGCAGATTTTTAACTTGAGAACTGGTCTTGTCAAATATTGCATTCAAATCGGACTCTTAATAGACAATTCATACACAGGTGTTGCACTGACATGTTGATGAGTCTATATCCAAAAATTGTTTGAAATCTTGTAAGAAACGATGCACATGTCATAGAAATGTAAATTGTAAAAGCCGTGCAATAATGTACAACACAATTTCTTTGCCCTGCACCGGTTGCCACAAAGCCCTCTAACTATCGGCGAAAGACCTTACTTCAAGCCGCATACAGTATTTACAGTGGCCGTGAAATGTGCACAACATAAAAAATACTGAAGATTGTCACTACTTCCACTGATGCACAAGCGGCTTTAAAGAGTCCCACTAATGCAACATGAATATTGTTATTTCATGGGCAGCCAATCACAACATAATGATCAGGTGGTTGCCGGATGCTGTTTACACACGAGGTTTGTACACGTGCGTGCATACCCTGTACACACATACATGTACAGTACATTGCACATATACCTGTGCAAACACACAGCTGTTTAGTATATTACAATGTATACTTGCAACCATTGAACTACAGTTTTCTTCAGGCCTGTCAAAATTGTCAAAACCAGTATTTTATTGGGGAGAAAACGTAAGATTTTATTTTCAAGAATTTCCTGTGGGAAATACGGCTAAATCGTACTAGTTGGCAGGTCTGCTAAAGACAAAAGGGTCTCAAAGATTAATGACATAGGATCACAAAAAATTGAAGACGTGAAATAATAATAAACTCTGATAATCCCCCCGAACAAACCTTTAAAATCCAGAAATTCAGAGATTCATTATTTGCCTTTAGTTAGTTAAATGAGTCTTTTGCTGGTCCATGTCAAATTATGGGTTTTAAAACATTTAAAAAGAAAACACTGTCAGCTTCAATGCTGTGAAAACCCTGTGTTGATGCAATTCGACTCTCAGTCCAAAAGTCATAGGAGCTGAATTGTGGAAAGATGAGATGTTCGGAATGTTTATTTCTTGATATGAAAAATACCGCACTTTTATTTTGCTTGATCACTTCCCTTTATTTCTTGTTCAAATCTCATCTGCAGGCCTGTATTCTTATCAACATGAACATTTAACAAGTGTTACAGTAGCCATTAATCCTGATCCCTTGACAATTCAAGGAACCTTCCTCTACCCAGAAAACCAAAAGAAACATCAAGGCCTTTGTCAAGTAACAGTGACTGGGCTCTACCTTCTTCACGATCCTTCCTAATCCTCCAAAAACCTAACGGTCGATTTTCAGGGATACTGGGGTATGGTTAAGTATCAAAATCAAAAGTCCACACTCACCCTGTAACTCCGCCAGTCGATGCCAAGTTTACTTGTGAGGTTCTCTGGAATGCTTAGTCCTGCATCAACAAAATCCTGTATCAGCAAACAAAGGTTGAACAACTGGTGAAATGTACATCCACTCACGTGGACCCTCGACGGACAGTCAAGCTTCAATTAAAGTACCTGTACACTTAGCACATTAGAAGTTGACCGAGCAAAATCTGGCTACCGGTCAAAATGCCAGCCTGCGACTGCCTCTCACACAGAATTGTCCCCAGGGTGAAAAGCAGATGAACAGGTTCTTCTTCCTGATGATAGCTCTCTTTACTTTGGTTTAGTTGAGCAAAGCCTCCTGCTTGGAAGCTCCATGGGATCATCCACACCCAATGGCCTTGAGATTTGATTTCTTGACACTGTAACCCACTGAATTCTCATTCACGATCAACATGCTATACTGTCCACACAGAAGGGCTAATAAGCACAGAATTCTTAGCTTTCATACACATGTCTGTTGATATATTCATTATTATTAATGATCACCACCAACATGAAGTGATGTTATGTCCAGCATGATTTTTCTACGGGTCATCATTTACAACATGGTAAATGTAAGGATATACACAACTGTTTATAAATCACAGCTGTAAGGTGAGGCAAGTGTTCAGTTTTTGAGGTAATAAATGTAAACATGAAACTACACATAATTGACATCAGCAAATGCTTCTGGGTAGCTGGTTTGAACAACAAAAGAGAAACATTTCAAGTTAAAAGAGTCCGTCATTATTAATGCTAGAATGTCGGAAAAATTCTCGCAGACCATTATTAGGCTTTCCAAATGCTTAGGTGTAAAGATTCACAAAGCCATCTGCTCACCTGGCTCCAGTCATAGTACAGCCCCTCGGCATTGAAGCCGTTCTCTCTGTAATCCCGGAAGAACTCACAGCCAGGGTAAGGCACAGATACAAGGCTGAAATCGGCGTACCGATGCTCCTTGTCCACCTTCTCCGAGGAGGAAACACTGAGAACGAGAGGGTCAAGAACAGGACACCTTGAACAGTTGCCCGATACAGTTGATGGGTTGGTAAAACATCAGCTAGGTTAAAGCAATTTGGATAAGTACACTTGAAGTTTTTGCTTTTGGCATTTTGGCAGTTTTTCAGTTGATCAGGCAGGAGGAGATCGCAATAACCGGACTTTAAGCTGTCTCCGAGAGTTGGCCAGTCTTTCAAGGTTTGCCATGGTTGGTCTGTAAGTTTGACCAATGCAATGAAGTGGTCCATGCTGATCCTAAAATCATTAGCCTGCCTGGAGTTACATGTAGCTTTAAATAGTTGATGTCTGTTTTTTTTATAATGGCTTTATGTCAAGCTTTAAATTAGATTTGAAATAACAGCTTTGCATTATGTTTGAAATTACATATGAAATGGATACTGCACTATTAAATGGAAAATTCCATGCAGACTTCAAAAATTGAGTTCAATTCAGATAGTGTGAATGTACTACTACGTTTATCAGCAACCTGGATAATTTCATGCTTTTGATCCAAGCTAGAATCATCAGACAAAAAGCCTAGCCATGTGGTTCAATTCAAAGACACAGCAACTGCTTCTCAAACTATTTTTCTTGCTCGGGGACCTTACTCAGGGGCACGACACAATACAAATGGCTGAATTTGAACCTCCTATCCTGCTACTGCACATCACAAACATAAAACTGATCCCTCTCGAAGAGGAAGGTGGGAATTAATGAGTTGCTACAAAACCGACTTACTTCACGCCAAACTTAACTTTCTTGTTTTCCACCATCAAATCGGAGATGCAGCCCACGGACAGCATCTTGAGAAGTTTAATGTCTTGGCCCCGGAATCGATCAAACAGCTGCCATTCATTGTTGCCCGTACTGCTGCTGCAGTCATCAACAGAAATTCAAGAAGCATGTACCAGTAGAGGTATTTCTCACTTAATCCAAATCATTCCATCGTTTCAATTTTCTTTGTTCACTTAAACACTGACTCAAAGTGCACCAGAGTTTTGCCTCTCGGCTCTTGCGATTTATTTGACAACTGAAGTCTTACCAGAATAGATATTAAAACTAATCAATCAATGATGACTGCCACTGAGCATTTGTTTACTGAAACATTTCATGTGGCTTTCCTCTCCGAACAATTTCTTTTCATTCGACATGAAATAACCTCATGTACATACACAGGGCCCACATACAAGTACAGACTTTTCGCCAAACAATTGGTAAATTTGCCCATCAATGGCAAAATTGGCACAATTTTTCACTAGATCTGATGAGGCTTAAGAGGTCCCTGCTCTTTGAAAAACCAACGAGAAAGAATAAATTTCCAACATGGTGGAAGCACATGTGGAAGCTGTTTAACTATTTAGAAAGCCAAGCGAGCCACACTTTTCTCACATTTTCGATAAGTTTGGTTCTTGTAAAGCATAACTTTACTCAGCTTCACTGATTTTGTGTTAATCTTTAGAAGAACTCGGGCATAAATGGTACCTGGTTGTGGCATTTTGTCCGGCTAACAAGTCTTCACTGTCTGATGTTTGACTTCCAAGACTCTCACCACCTAATAAGAAGAGAAACATTACATAAATATCGGAGTCTTAGAATGATGGCAGAATGATAAATATGTCAACGGGGTTTGCAAATGTGGGTTAAGAAAATCAAAAATATAGAAGGTACATAAATACATTTACTTAAATTAGTACAGGTTAAATCTTTCTGATCTTCAAATAATTCTTTTCTCCCTGAGAGGAGTTCCTCCTTGTAATAAATGTAAGGGTAAAGACAGGAGCAATGCTGCATCATTCCTAAAGATGCATCTGACTTCTAAAAAGGATTTCCAGGTTGAAAATAGTGTCTCACTCTCAAAATGTATTTCTACCATTCATTTCTGGAAGTAGATTCACAGAATGGCCCATCATCCAAGCCTTGAAATTAACGCTTACTCACTTACTGGCAGTGAGTGGATTTTCCCAAGCAATAAGTGAATTTCAAAAATGGACAAGTGTCAATTAAAGCCGTGGTGCAGATTGAGTGAGATTAATGATGAATGAATGTATGAATAAATCATTTATACACACAGAAACACTTGTGTGAATGTTTCTATTTTCACTTAACTCCTTTAACTTACATGTATTTACTCTGGGTTTCACAAGGACGTCCAGGCTCCGAACCTGCTAAATTGTATACACTACAATCTGCGATATCATCGTTCGGACACAGAACAGTACTGCAGCTCTATGAAATGCACGCGACTAAAATGACTACTGCACATGCACAGTACGTGCGTACAGTGATACGTATCTGTGTGGCTTGAAGCACAAGCCTTGCGTATAAACAATATCCTAGGACTATCCGGTCATTGTGTTGTGATTGGCCGCCAATGAAACATCAATATTCATGATATGTGTGTTGGTGGGACTCATTACAGCTGTTCCTGCATGAGCGGAAGAAGTGACTGACAATCTCCACTATAACTCGTGGCAGCACACGTTTCACTGTGAATTTATAGCTTGAAATGAAGTTCATACATTTTTGCTTTCGCCTATACATGTAGAGGGTTTCTGGCATGGGCCAAAGTTATTGTGTCATTTATCATCATGCGGGTTCGTGTTATCATTTTCACGAGCTTATCAAAACTCATTAAAACTCATCAGTGCAACACTAATGTATAATTGTCCGAAGAGGCTCTGACTTAGATACAATCTTTGACAAGACCGATCCTTAAGTTATGAATTCGCGCAAAATACACCGTAGACCATCAAAACTTTCCACACCCTAAAATTTTTTACCCAAAAACTTACATAAAAAAAAAAGCATACTACCCACCTACCCAACATAATTCTTTTAATGTACATGTGATAGGAAGCACAACTATTATTTTGATTGGCCTGATCTGAAGATGAACAAATTGGTTAGTCATTCTTTTATAGGAACGAGTAAGTGGAAAATCAGAGACGGGAAAGTGGTGTGTAAGTGAAAAAAAAGTTAAACTTGAGGCTTGCCGTCATCAGACAAAATAAAGGAACAATGATATAGGACTAATGCAGTCAGATAGAGCGACAAAAAAACATTCGTTGTTACATGTAGATGAAAAGAAGCACAAAGCAAAATTACAATGACCAGCTGACCTGAAAAGAAGTAATCCAACCCAGATCGTCCATAGATCTCTGGTCCACCTGACAGTGTTGCCGATCTACATATATGCTGCAAAAGGCATCAACAACACGTTTAACTTTAAGCAATGCAGTACATGTAGTTACTGGTGCTGCTTGGTGTAAACCCAGTACACAGTGAGAGTTAGGTTGGTTTTCTTCTGAATACCAGTCATGCCAGTACAATCCATTTTAAAAGTGTGTGCACTTGTGGCAATGACTTTTTCTATTTTTTCAAAGAGGACTGGTGATGGTATGGTATCCAGTGCAGCCTCTGCTCTACATTGTAAACACAGGAAATGTACATAGGTACAATATTACAGCAAACCTACCGGTATCAATACAAGATACGTACATTTCTACTGAGAACAAACATGACTACAGGGAGAAATCCTACCAGATTATGTGCCTTTAACCCTAACTCCCCAGAGTTAGCTAAACATGTAATTTTTATGGCCACTCACCTTGTTTTTGTAAAGTGCTAAATACAGTGTGTTTTTCTCACCAACTGCTCAGGATTAAGGCCCAAATTTACCCATTACCATTTGCAGGGATGCGATTGACTAATGGGAAAAATAATTGACAGCTGGAAAAAGGCATAAAGACGTTGAACTATGAAAATCTCCTATACTTTTGCACACAGCCAGTGAGGAAAAAAAGCTGAAATCCAAAACAAAAAAACCTGAAATCAGCTGAAAAGCTGAAAAATCTCACCCCAGCATTTGGTGACAATGGGAACTGACAGGTTGAACCTTGTTTCAGAGACTCCCATTTAAGGATGTACATGTAAACTGTAGCCTGAAGATAAAGCCAAGTTTTGTAAAACAACAAGAAAATCCCTTTTGGGTCAATGTTTACAATGCATTCCAACTGGTACAGGACCCACTGCCATACCTTTCCTTCATACAGGATAATTGGTACTACGAAGCGCTGTCGGCAACGGGCAAACCGTGACTTCAACATCAGCTCTCGGATCTTCTGAATGTCGTACAGAGGTTCGACACTGAAGAAGAGAAGCAACACAGACTGTCACTGTGTGACATGGGATAAAATGGAATATGCCAGAAACCTCCAAATCCACTGGAAGTCATGACATTGAGCCAAAAAATACAAGCTCATGTCGGCAAAACTGGATAAATGGCATTTGTGGAAGTCTGTTGAGTACAACTTTGCAGTGATGTACCGTACATGTTGACAAGTCCACTTCATCCTAGTATGAGTCGATCTGCGTTCTCAAAACCCTGAGTCCCTGCAAAGTCCGAGTTCATTTTTTGTCCAAGTCTGGTACACATTCGAGTCCAAACTGTCGAGTCTGAGTCGAGTCCATGTCCAGTCGTTTAATGGCTGTTACAGCACATTACATGGGATTAACAGATAGGTCAGAGCCAGAAGGCTGTAAGTGAATGAGGAGTGAAAGAGGATGGCAAATTTGTCTCTAGCAATCCCTCTACAACCTCGCAGGTTACAAGTACCGGTATCTAAAAGAGATTTTTCCCTTGTAAGATTTCATGCATGACCAAACAACTGCCGTTATTCTTGACAATTATTTCAACTCTTTTCTCAAGCATATTTGAAGACACTCGAGTGGATTAATTCAAGTCTGTCAGGAGGTCCAAGTCAGCCACTAGCCGAGTCTGAGCCAAGTCCAAACGGCTTCAAGTCAGAGCCGAATCACGTGTCCAAAATGGTGGACTGGAGTCAGGACTCGAGTCCTCCATCACTCCATAAAGTTTGAGACATGCACCAGACCACCTCAGGTTCAGGGTGACATCTCTAGCATTACTGCAAGTATGGTATACATTACCTTGGCAGAGTTTTTTCTTCCTGTCCACTGCCAGACAGCATGTACTCCAGGATGACCAGTTTCTCTGGGTAGTGACCACACAGCTCTCCATTGGAATTGTAGATGACCTTTCATTTTATCAATTAAACCCACAAACATCTTTGAGTCAATCAAGCTTGATGATTAGACATTTTTTCTCACTGCTTACAGACACGTACACTGTACATGTTCTTTTGGTCCCATCCTCACAAAAAAAATGAAATAGAGAAATACAATGAATAATTTATACAGAAAAAAGCAGTTTTTGAATTCATGAAAGTGGGTTTTATTTGACGCTGTCCTCTAGTGTTAACCTTGTGCTGCACAGTAAGTATGGTTGATTACATGAGTGAATCACACATTTATTTTCTTTTTATGGCGAAATATATATACATGTACTGGTGCATGTATGTACATGTAAACAGCATGTTGAAGCTATGGAAAACCACTAGAGTTGGCAAACCCTTGAAAGCACTGCTTGAGTCAGGCATGCCATTACAAAAAACAAACAGAAAGAGCTAATATATATAAAACAAAGTAAAGAAAAATATACATACATGTGTAATTATATGAGCGTTAAACAAAGTTAAAAATAGCAGGCTACGAGTAGAATAAAAGAAAATATGAGAGGCTAACATGCACAGTTTTAAGGACAAGCCTCTGCACTGTGAATTTAACCCTAACCCCCTTGGGACCATTGAAATCCTGCATAACCTTGTTGGGTTCAGCATTTAATTAAGGTATCCTCAATTTACCCTTGTGACTAGGGCTGAGTTGAATATCCCAATAACTAAATATTCAATCAATTGTCGAATACAATTTTTTAATTGGAACATTGGAATGCAAAATTCATGAAAAGGAAGGGAAAAGTTTCTTTTGTTTTAAATGAGAAAAATTGCACTATGGAGGTTCGTTTCAAGCAGATTCAAATGAAAAGTGTCAGAAATCTTAGAACGATTTAAAAAGTAAATTATTCATTAAACAATTTAAAAGGAATAGAAATTTTCAACAGGGCAAGAAGTCGTGTTTGTCTCTCCAATCTTGCTAAGTTGTAGCTGGAGATACTCCTAAATGTGAGTAGCTACATGTATTATACTGATCATAATGTACAATTGTGCGTGTTATTTCAACTGATTTTGTATATGGTTTGTTCATCCACAATCTGCCGGTCTGTGCGACCGAATATTTGGATATTCCATCAAATTGAAAGTCGAATACTTTAATTGTGAATTATTTGAATCGACTCTGTCCTACTTGTGACACCTTTTATACTAAAGTCTACTCACCGTATACTTATAGTCCTTCCCAAACAAGGCCAGGCACTTTCTTTCAATGATCTCAACCTGAAAGGAAGCAATCAGCAAGTTTCAATATTCACATGGAAATCCGAACCTTCAGCAGCCCAAGATCCACCTAAGTTCAGAGACACATACATGTACATGTATGCACGGCTACCAGTACGCGTACAGGTACTGTACATGTGTATAATGGCCATGATCGTCTACAGTGTGAGTTTAACCCGAACTGCCCAAGGGTGGCTGGTGGTATGGTATCCTTCCCTAATCACACAAACACCTTGAAATCAAACTCCTACCTTACAGTATAAACCAATTTCACAGACTCCAGTAGTGCTCGAACTGCAACAGTACCCAGACAAATTCCAACAAGTCTTTAGCTGTGTGATTTTGTTTGATTGGATGCGGCAGGCCCGATGCACAGTACAAAGAGTATGGACAGGCAGTACCTATTCAAACAAACTCACACACCATCATGCTGCATATCCATCCCCAACTACTGGGATCATTGTGGTCAGAAACAAGGGAGATTGTCCTTGTTGTAATTATTACATAATATTACATACATGTATATCCATTTAAATGGGAAGCCTAATCTTTAAACTACAGTACTCATTTACAAGTCCTGATGGTAAAAAGTGAGAGAGCCAAGGTACCCAACCAGTCAAAATTCAACAGGGTAAGTGCAGGCCGACAGTACCTATTTAGTCAAAATCCAACACCATATAGCAAGTTCCCAGTACCTACATGTACATGTAATTCCAAAAATTCAAACACCTTACTGTTGTTGAAATTTGACTCGTTAGGGATTGTAAGGGTTAAAGGGTCTGGCAACCCTACACTCTTCTTTGAAATGAGTTTGACATCCTTTTGGGGTAAAGTGTACTGAAATGTGCACTTTTTGAATTATTTCCAATTCCACTATATTTTTGTCCGTTCTTTTCTGAACGACAGGAATGCTGTTGCTGTGATGTTAATCCTCAGAACCCAAACTTTGCTCAGTGAAAACAATTCTGGTTGGCTTATTGTCATGTACTCAAGCAACACTGAATCATCAAAGAAAAGGAAATGGAAATTCAATTTCAAAAAATAAATTGCAGCAGTCCTTGTGCAGAAATCAGTACAACACTGAGGTTTGACATTTTTCCTCCCTGGAACGACACTGCAGTTTTACTCACGAATGTGGAAATTTCCATGAAATGAAAACCAAAAGAGCACCAAATAAGGGTTTCTTTCAAGACTGCAATTAAACAAACACTGAAACGGGGATTAATGGAATCACACATTGGTGCTTTTCAGAGGACTGTAATGAAAAAAAAAATGCATTGCACAGCCCACTAATGCTGAATTTCCGGTGATCGCCATTATACAGGCCTTGACCTGCTGAGCAACTCCGTAAGTCAGGAATGAGTACATGTATATGTGTACATACACGTAAAAGCAACAACTTGCTGATCTACATAACAGTTTTGCACCTGCAGTCAACCTACATGTACACTGCTGTAATTCTGTAAGTGATCTGCACAATTTGAAAGACACAGGTGTACAAAATGAAACAAACTGCATCATCTAAAAAAGCCAATACCTGACTTGATTCTTAAGCTAGAAGTCACAGGTAATTATTTCCGAGGCAACATACAACCAGGCAGGTGACAACACTATCCCAATACAGTGGCTCAAAGTTTTATACTAGTAACACTGGTTTCAAATATTTAAGTTTATCCATGTAGTACAAGTTGCCTCATCCAAATGTGAACATACGAATTTGTGGGAGTGAAGTCAAGCAATAAGATTTAAAGTGTGCGCCATGTCTTTAAAAATCATCAGTATAGAATACTGACCATGAAAGGGTTCAAGCGTATGCTTTCGCTGTAGAGCAACTGAGCATGTGCATTGAGTTTTATGGGGGCTATTTGGAAAGTTTACCATGACAAATCTTTATCTGGTTCCATCTGTTCTAAATGTGTACTACAATTTTGGACAGTCCCTGGAGAAAATCCTTCAGAGCTACCTTCTTCAAAGTGTGTCCAAAATGCTTGACCATATGCTCACTCAGTCAAGTATGGTGCATTTAAAAATTGCATCTACCAGCTATTGCTTTAATGCCGGCTGTATAAAAAATTATGTGCTCTGGCCTGTACACATCCATGGCAAAATGTACCTTGTAGAAAGACCCTAACTCATCTTGAAGGCCGTAACTCATCTTGAAGGTCCTAATACATGTACACATGTATGCCAACCCAGGAAAACAACAAACGATCTTCTCTTCCCAAAATACGGTAGTCTCACAATGGTTTAGAACACTCAGCAATCCTTACTTTAAGGACCCTAGTACATGTACATGTGTCCTCAGCAGCTAAAATTGTTAAGAATTTAGTCCAACCACTTTTTCCGTAATAATCCTTTATTTCTGTAAAGGAAGACTTCCTGAGTTTGCAAAAGTACTGGTACATGTAATGTTAGATTACATGTAATACACACCTTGTAAGAGTTGAACAATCAAGTGAAACAAAAATATACAGGTGTCCAAAAATCTTCACCGGAATGCCATGCAATTTCCTTAAAAATTAGTTGGCCAAACCACTCATACAGATTTCATTTCAAATCTCAAAACTACCATATTTTAAAGGAACACATATAATAGGGTTTTGGACTTGAATAAATAAAGCTCAGCTTACTTTTACATGTTATGATGACTTTTCACCAGATTTGTACAAGTAAGGGAGACATTTCCACACTGTTGGTTTTATGCTAATTCAGATCTCCATATTCATGATCCAGAGTGTGGTGTCATTCAAAGCAGAACACAATTGTCTTCGTAGCTTTGTGTAAAATACTTTATCTTCACACTTTTCAACATTTTCCTGGTGTAGGTTCCACTTTGTTTTCATGTTGAAGAGCTTGTTGGACAACAGCAGAGGCCAAAACTTCTTCAAAAATTGTTGTTGGGTGATTTTGAAGGACTTGTTTTTGTACCAGGTACTGTTCCTCTGCTACATGCATTTTTGCCATGGAGTGACTTGTGCAAATGCGCACTGCGCTGGATGGGGAAATCTCAGCAGCCATAGGGCTGCCCACCAGTCCTGTGCATGCATGCAACACTGGCAAATTGTGTTGATTACCTTGCACTCTGCGAGCCACATAACTGTTACTGTATATGTTCGTGCAAATATACATGCCTTGTACAGTCGAGTTGTCTCCATGTCAAAATTGGCTTGTCTTAACCCTAACCCTACATAATACTACAAATTACTACTTGTTGTAAAATGTAGTAATCAGTGCTGCTGCTTGTAAGAGGACATGACCTCATTGTTATCTGAAGCCATAAAATACAATTTAGATAAGACAATGTACCATACAGTGCTTTGGCACTATGAATGCATGGCTTTATTGTTCTCTGTACGAGTGACAATGGAAGTAACCTACATGTAGCCAGATGTAGTAATTTGTAAGGTCCTTCAGGCTCAGGCTGTTACTTAGTATTTTGTAGTACTGAGTACTGTAAGCCAAACAATATGCTTGGCCAGTGTTGGCGGCTAAGGTTAATGGACAACTTGGTAAAGAGTTGTCTCATCTCATCTGTCGAATTGTCTCAATGGTCTAGCTGACCCGATACCGTGCATGTACATGCACAAAGTTGTGTAATTCTAATAAACACCTACCCGTACATGCTGTAGTACATCTTTTCCTCCCTCCATGCTATACTAACATTGTGTCAGCATGGTCAAGTTGAGTTGAGTGGGCCAAATCCAATCAAAACATACTTGCACTTAAAAAAAGAATCCAACCCAAAACTGATTTGAGGACCCCAACCCTATCCCCAGAACTGTGGGGTACCCTAACCCCAACCTCACCCGAACCCTAAACATGCCAAAAAATTGACCAGAACCAATTTTTGCTGTACACGTATGAACTGACTCAAAGTATGAAAGGATGCCCATATCATGACATCACTCAATTTTAGCATCAGTGCCACAGACCTATCACTGTGATAACATAACTTACATATTTACATGTACATGTTGGCCTAAAGTGTTTAAGCTTAGGCCTACTTAGAAAATACACATAATTTTTCAGACCAGTCTGATTCATAAAATAAAGTTGGTGGGTTGTAATATCCGTGTAGGCCTAGCAGTAGGCCGTGATTAAAGGAGCAGATTTTAGTTAGGGCCTGACTTTTATTCGAGTCGCATATCATGCATATTCAGGTATGGAATTCTTTTCATGGACATCACTTGACGCTTGACTGAAATGGTGGGGCACAATTGCAGAATACCCCGCCACTCACCTTACCCACCTCGTAGCCGTAGATACATAAATACGGAGTCACGCTTCCATCCACAAGGCCCACTTCGTATCCCCGTATCCGCATAGTCGCTCCCCGGGACCAACACTGGACTTAGAAAGTTCTTCCGCTTTCCCCATTCACCAGCATGACCAGTTCACTTTGCAATTTGCAGGACGCAAAAGGCCCACTTTGTATCCCTGCAGCCACTCCCCAGCCCGGGACCCACATGGGACTTAGACAAATTTTAGTCTTCCCTTAGTGAGTTATATGTAATTCAAGAGAGTGCTTCGTTCTCAAAAATGACTTCAATACTGTACACAACACGTACATGTACCTTGAAGCTTGGGCAGCAAGGATAACTTGGAACAGTGGAAGTCGAACAACCTCCACTCAGCTACGTAGTCATTACTCCAATGGTGGAAAACTGACCGGCCTCTGAATCGGTTTCGGATCAGGTTTGCGCCACATTACAATCTATCGTAGGGCCTACCTTGCTTGATGATTCTCGTGCTTTGTAGCCGGCTTTACAGAAAATTAGCAGCAATTGTCGGAGCTCCGCGTCACTGATCAAGCCTTGACTCTCTCCCATGGCACAGCTAGCGAGGACAACGCGCTAAAAGTCAGTCCTGTGTTTTTGTAATCTGAATGAGAATTTCTTTAGTGGAAATTTAAGACACACAACGTCAAAATCATTTGCAACTTTCACATGCCACGGCATGCAGTCCGTCATCATCAGTTTCCGTCATGTTTGTCATAGCACTCGCGCTGCCCACTGAACAGATTTGGTACCACCACCTCCCTCAGGTGATAACACAGGAAATTGTATTTGGAGTCTAGGTTCAGACTTATATTGCGTCAATGGAGGGCTGGCTGTTAACAACACAGATCACGTGCTGCTCCAGCTCACGCAGTAGTGGTATGGGTGCACTGAACCAATTCAAGCTCCATTGAAAATAGTGTAAAATCAACCAAGTTTGGAGCCCCATGGCAGGCTACTGAAGTCCCTGAGGCCTCTCAAACAAAAAGCAACGTGTTGGTTGGTCCTTCAGATTTCATTTGGTTTTCAATTTTTAGTAGGTTAACCAATGAATTTTTTAAATATCCGCCCAAAACAAACTCACCCCCCAAAAAAGTGAATGTTGCTAAGCCCTCCCAGCGGCTATTTTTCAAATGACATCCCTCACCTTCCAGAGGTACTGAGCTCCTCTAATTTTCTCAATCCCATTTTTGTCTGCTTTGCCCCCAGATGGGCGCCCCTGAATCTGCAGGGATGATCCTGGGCCATATTGAGTCAATCCCACCATTTCTTGGCCCAAACAGACCCCTCTTTTCGAAACAATCTCTGGGGGGTACTTTTTGTGCGCCTAGTCCTGGCGAAGAATTTTCCTTGAATTGTGACACTGCACCCCTATACGATCTCGCGATAACTAACTTAACGTTAGTGACAACGTAAGTAAAGTGGTAGGTAACTTTATGGGCACAGATTTGTTACAGAATACCCCACCACTTACTTTACCCACCCCGTCGCCGCGGATACAGAGTCACGCTTCTCTGAGTACACGAAATGTGGAAAGATATACGGACTCTAGTAATCAGTGGTCAGG
>NW_019091485.1:15778-35046 GCF_001949145.1 Acanthaster planci | reverse complement strand
TTATTCCCTAACACTAGAGCGCATCATGTGCATGTTTTGATCTTCCAGAAAAGTTCAATTTAGTACTAGGCCAAATAGGAGGTCGTTTAACATTAGGGGCCTACTTAACAAAACAGAATTTTTCAGACCAGCTTCAAACTGAGGGTACAGAGTGTCAAGCGGTGCGGCTTCCGCATATGGAGCTCTTCTTCTTCCTGCTAAATTTTACTAATTATATTTATAATATATATATATATATATTTATAATATAATATAATTATAATATATATATACTATATTCATTAGTGTTTACACTTTTATTATTTTCTTTTAGTATTTATTCGTAATAGATCTGGTTGTGTTTGATGTAGCTTGGCCCACAGGCAAACACTGTCTCAGTGCAAGAAATACTATGTGTCTTTTAATTTCTACCTTGAACTGACTAATAGTTTGCCCGCTGTGGACCAAGCTACATCAAACACAATGTGGTACATTGCGAGCATGCGATAGTCCATGTATTTTACGCTATGTACGTGTACACTGTAAATGTCAGTGTTCTGGCAATGAGATCATCCAATCAGCCTGTGAGCTTGAATGGCCGAAAGGGGATTTTCTGCCAAGGGGGTTGAACGCAGGATCTTTTTATTCATTTTGGGGTTACAATTAACGGGGTACACATTAAATTGGTGATATTTTGAAATGGTTACGTATTTGCTGTTATTTCGAAATACTCCATGTTTTCAATTTCTGTTACCCTTTAAGACAGTGTACATATACACTGTAGTTGAGGGGACAAACAGTTGCATTACACTGATTTTGTGGAGACCGGAAAATGTTATTGGGACAAAGACATGTCCCCACAGCTTGGTCTTAATTTGCTTAAAAGAATTGTCCTCTAAATGTGGTGAAGGCCTGCCCCTGTGAATACATGTACATATTTTGCAAGTTCACGCAATCAGGCTACAGTGCCAATACACACTACCTCAGAAAGGGACCAGATGGGCTTCAAAACTTATCAGCAAGCTGGTAATGTTTTTCTTTAGGAATTGAAAAAGATGGCCAGCTACTTAACCCAGTGTCACCGGAATGTTGGCAGAAGATTGGGCAACTTGCTGAAGATTGGATTGGGCAATCAACGTGTTGCCGTGACAGTGCTAGTTCCTTGCCACTTCGTAAGTGTACGTGTGCAGTGCTGGTATTCAAATATGCAGTTCCGTGGTGCAGATAAATTCTGTTTTGTTCAGCATTGCGCGGATGATTTTCATTGCAACCCTTTCCACAAGTCCACAAAAAAGTACAGTACACTTAAACAAACTCCTCTCATTTATGACTGAGGCCGCATTGTTTGTGAATTTGATATTTAGCCCTCTACTTTGAAAATGTCACTCAGTATTGCCCAACACTTTATGGTGGCCTGGGACTATGTGTTAGGGTGCTCTTGGCTTGTGCGCATTCTGTTGAAAATTACCTAGTATTTTATTTTTATTTGCATATCAACCAGTAGGCGAACTAAACTGCCAGTATGGAATTTTGCCTTTAGCTGAAGTAATCATTTAATGGGATACCTGTACAACACAGTCAATTTTTGTGCAAAGTGAATGGCCAAAGTTTGCCATTACTTGCAAATGTCATTTGGCTTGTATTGACAGCTTACTTCAAGTCTGTTATGTCTGTAGGTCTAGTGCAGGCTTCGTGCTTTTTCTTATTTTTCATAATTATTTCTGTGTGGCACAAGACTTTTTGTTGCAAAAAGACCATTTTTGAATCGTGTATTAATGGCTTACATTGAGACTTTATGAAAATTGTACCATGGCAAACTGATTCTTTGGAAAATGAATATAGCATTATTGAATGGTTTTCTACTTTTGTTATTTTGTTTCTCTTAGAAACCACCAAAAGCACTGGGGACAAGATGGTTCTCATGGTAATGTATGGACTGACAGTGATACCACTAGAGCCCTTGGGGGCTGTGAGTAGTTTAATTGGAGGGATATATTGTCCCTTTTCTGATCACTCACATTCATTAGTGAGATATTAAATGTGCACTAGTGACCAAATTATGTCAATCCATATGTGTGTTATGACGCATGCCTGTCAAAAATATAAAATAAGAGCAAAAACTTTTCAGTTCTTTATAAACTCAGGTATTCAAACAGCGCATGCCCTACCTGAAGTGTGTACGGTAAGAGGTCATTTGGACATGCTTGTGAGATCTTGATATCTCTTAAACACGCACAGTTCCTTGTACAAGTTTTCCTACAAATTTATCCATGCACTGTGCCTCAATCGCCTCACTACTGCGTATGTTCTACACATTCTTCCGACAGTTCTAGATCTGTTGCTTCATCAGCAGACTATCTTCAGACGCTGAGTCCTGTCCCCACAATGCTCTTCCAACCGGCTATCCCTCAGCTGCCCATACCCTCTGTGCGAGACACCTGCCAGCGTTACCTTGCTACTCAGCATGTGTTTCTCAGTCCAAAAGAATATGCCGAGACACAGTCCCTAGTGGGAGAATTCCAGAAGGGGGCAGGTGTTGGTGAGTCCATGATTTCAGTGAACTTGAAGAAATGAGCAACTGTAATGGAGCCACCTGATCGCTGGCAATACGTACGGATGTAAACTTGAGCGGGACATATTTAGTATCTCATGCAGCAAGGATGTCAAAACACAATGCTTTCATTCTGCCATTTGAAATCATTTTGTTTGAAGACAGGAAAACTGGGGTTTTTTTTGCGTTCATTTCCAGACCTCAACAATGAATTGGTTGAACTGAACAAGACAAACACCCATACAAGCTACATTGCAGGTAGGTGTTACATGTACAGAGTGCACCTTGTCTCGCGTGTACATGTACATGTATGTAGCTATGGAACAGGACTTCAACGGATTCCTTGCTTCAAGTTTTTCGTCTCCAGTTTTGGTTTGTCTTCTGTTTCTCAACATTTCCACCTGTTTAGGCACGAAGGGTTTAGCAAGATGCTGATGACCTTGTGGAATGAGAACAGAAAGATACACATGTACATCTCAGTTTCTGAGATCTGAATGATAGCTGAAGGTTTTGATGAGGATCACCCTTTCTTCCCACAAGTTTCATCACCATAGTAAAATAACAGCCATGTGTATTACAGATGCAGCAACGGTTACATAATGTTTGTGCTTGCATACTTGATACGTTGTAAGTACAGGTAATAGATTAAATATACCCACTATCTCCGCTCATCACAGCTTGCTTGCAAGAAAATATCTTATATTTGTTGGACATAGATTTCTGGATGGATGTGTACCTCAGGTATAGAGACTCGGTTGTTCTTAACTCAAGCCCGGCATCCTTCATCACCAATGACCCCAGACCAGAGTATATGGACCAGGTAAAAGACCATTTGGAAGATAGGGTTTCTGACCATGACTTGGAAGAAACCCAGGCACATGGAACAGGAGGCAAAACTTGCACCCACCTATTAGCAGAAACTGTCTGCCATTCATCTAGATTTCTTATTTATGGTAGGGTGTTACAGTTGATAGGAACGAAAATAATAGACGAATGCAAAATTCATGAAAACAAAGTGAAAACTTTCTTTTGTTTTAAATGAGAACAATTGCACTATGGAGGCTTGTTTGAAGCAGATTTAAATGAAAAACGACAGAAATTTTACAAGGACTCAAAAAGTAAATTATTCATTAAAACATTTAAAAGCAAAAGAAATTTTCAACAGGGTAAGACGTATTGTTCGTCTCTTAAATCTTGCTGAATTATGGCTGGAGATACTCCTAGAAGTGAGAAGCTATTATAGTGATTACAATGTACACTATAGTTTGTATATGTACATATAGTTTATTCATCGTTAATCTGCCTGTTGGTAAGATCGAATATTCGGATATTCGACCCAATTGAAGTTCAAATATTCATGTTGTGAATTATTTGATTTTGACTCAGCCATAGTTTGACCAAAAAAGTCCAGTGCAAACAGGGCTATCTCCTTGTGTGGAGATGGGTGCCCCTGATGTGGTGCATTTTGTGTGACGTGGCACTCAGCCAGCTGGTACTTTATTAACTGTTTAAGACTGGCCACGTGATGGGCTCTTGACCAATCGGAATGGCTAAACTGTCTTATGTATTAATGAATAATAGTTCAAGGCTCTGTTTATGGGTGGGTATGCGTACATGTACATCCAGGTTGAGGGGATTAGAGTGTATGACGGGGGACACTACATGTAGCAATTATTTTAGCCCTTTTCACCAGGAAGACGTACATGCTGACTACTTAGAGTTTTGTGCATGTACATTAGGACATAACATGTTCATGCACGTATGTATGCATACTGGGCAAGGTACTTGCTTGCTTCTGGATTTAACATGCAACATTACCCAGTCGTGGTGTCATGGCTGAGAACTATGGGCTTTTTTCATAGATAGCCCTATTTTGGATCACGATCCCAAAATCTCCTTATTTATTGACTGTTCTGAAGCAGGAAGGGACTGGACTATTTTTCCAGGATTGCTGGCAGTCACTTTGAAATGTCATTTGTAAGTTTGGCAAAAACAGTGACATGACTTTTATCCATAATTTGTAATTACCCTTTAAAGATCAATGAAAAAAAATTCATCATCTTCATTCCAACACATTAAGTTTTTAGAAAAATTTAATAGGAATCACATTGCTTTCAATTCAAATTGACCATTCAAGAGTAAAAATGTGTCACTTGCACTGCCTAGCAGAGTTCAAACGCTCAACCCTAGATAGCTGCATTTGTTCATGCACAACATGTACATGTGTACACGCAGCACAATCTTGTTGCAGCACAAATCCTGTCTGTACATACCATTATTTTTCTACCTGTGTAGACAACTCGATCAACCAATGTGACCGTCTCCATACTGAGATTCTTGAAGACACTGAGGGATGACAAGCTTCTCCCAGATGCTGTTCATAGGAACCCTGCCATCACTGACACGCAAGACTTCTGGAGTTCATTCAGGTCAGGAGAATTTCTGTGCCTTCAACTTATCTCCAGACACTTGTTGCATCTTCTTTTCATCAAAGTCAAGACTGTTGTTAATCTTTGCACCAAAGGACTCTCTCATCCAAGGAGGCCTACCGACATGCTCTAGATAACAACGTGCAGCCCCTGGACATGAGCCAGTTTTCTAGAATCTTCAATGCATCTCGGATACCTCGGCCCCACAGGGATGAGTTGTTCAGAGATGAATCTCAGCAGCATGTGCTGGTGATATCCAATGGCCACATGTACGTGTTTGATGTCTTGGATATCAGCGGTGAGTTGCACTTTCAGGGATATGTGTTGTGCACACTCACTAGATGTTTTGTGGTGATGGCTCAAAATAACACATGCAGTACAGTCTACTTTCCCGGGCTTGCTCTTTTGACAAGTATACATGTACATTTTCATCAACTTTCACAAAAAGGAGATGGGGGAACTTCAGTAAGAGAAGGGAGGAAGCCTGACCATTATGTCCTGTCTCGTGTCTATGACTATACACTAGTGTTTCCGCTCAGTCCAATCTTGGAGAAGCTCACTCTACGCCATGCTGTGCATGGAATTAGGCCAAACAAGTGATCAGACAAAATATATAAGCACAGTCTGTGTTGTTCTGCCATTATCATCTTTTGATTGGACATGTACACATGATAACACACTGTCACACTTTAAATGTCATAAGCAGAAAAAACGAGTATTTGTCCACTCGCATCTTGCTTTAATTTGGTCATGCAAAAATGCCCAAAGTGATTGGAAAATTGGCTGATGCTAGACCATAGTTTTCATGCTGTGCTAAGATTTTGCTGATTTGACTATGCTGAGGTTATTTCAAATCGATTTGGCCCCAGGCATGGGATTTTTTGGCCAAGGACAAAATATGCCAGCCAAATTTTTCAATGAAGTCAAATGCCTCAAATACATGCTTCAGAGATCAAGTCCTGCCAGAAAAATTGCGAATACAAAACCAGTGGTAATCATCAAAGCATAAGGGTGTGTGGACGCATCATCACCAGCATCAGCAAACAGATCACATTTACACATCGTGGTCATCTGTCAGAAAAATTGTTGGGGGTTTACACT
The DNA here is from genome assembly GCF_001949145.1 of Acanthaster planci. Next base: position 28,986 of record NW_019091485.1, on the reverse strand, counting down.
TACGCCCTCTGGAAGTGGAGGAGACTATCCACCCTGAGCCGAAGTGCACCCTCACTGGCGAAAGAAAAACAGATGGTACTAAGTTTTCTAACCAGGTTTTTGCGCGTGCTCAGCGTACACATGAAGACCATACATTCCAGACTAAATTCATTACACGTACTCAGCATGCTCCGTGTCAAACGCACACAAGTTTGCGCACCTATGTGGTGAATGCTTACCAAAGGACTGTCCATTTCATTTCAAAACACGCCCTCTTTGTTCCTGCGTGGAGGATTTTCTACACTGCCTGCTGTTCATATTTCTTACTGGATATGAAGAAGCTACAAGCTAGATTGCTGTTAGATTCAGGGAACTACCCTCACTTTGGTATTATAAGTACACTGTGAGCTCATTGCCAGAATCAAGGTTGCTTTTTCTCTTACTCAAATCATTCCTTAATCTTACTATCCTTTTAGGGAGTCTGGTTTCAGCACAGGATATCAGAGCCAATCTTCAGTACATTGTCAGCCATTCCACCTCCTTACCACCACCAAAGTACCCCATCGGCTACCTAACCACAGAACACCGTGATACCTGGACACAGCTCCGTGAAAAGCTGCTGGCAGTGTGTCCAGGTCTGTTACGCTGAAGAAAATGCCACAATCTGGATCTTATAATAAGTGCTACAGCGTAGAATTCTCCAAGCTCACAGTGCTAAATACCGAACCAATTATAAAACTCTGCAAGTGGCCTGCATTAAATGAAAGAGATGCCACAGTGTTTGATTCACTTCTGCACGTGTGAAAATGTTTGTTCCTTTTATGCCACAACAGGCTTTTCTCTTAAATTTAATGAAACTTTAATTTCATGAGATTACCGGCATACCGAGGAGCAGATGTTTCAGCACATGTGACACTCTGGAGGTTTTGTGTTGTAAACCAGTGTAAATCTGTTTTTGATGCCTTTTGATTGAATAATGCAGGAAATAAGGAGAGTCTGAGACTCATTGACTCTGCCTTGTTCTGCCTGTGTCTTGATGATGACACGGATGATGATAAGGAGCAGCTAGTCCGGAGAGGATTGCATGGAAATGCTGCAAACAGGTACACTGTGTGTACTCCAGCCATTATAGGAGACCCATCAGAGCTGAAATTTGCACATTCAGGTCAAACCCAGGGTGATTCATCAGCACTTACTGAGACTAGATGCCACACAGCATTCCCAAAGTTGTCTTCAATAGCATAAGTTAGATTACTGCACAGTGTGCACCCCACCAAAAAAAAATGGTACAAGCAGATGTTAAACAAATGTCAACTGGTTTAAACAATTAGACACCCTCAGTTTGATGATACTATTTTGTTTCATCTGGTTTGCTTTTGGCAATCCAGGGATAAACCCCAGTCAACAGCAGCACTCAAACTTGAGTTTGTGCCTCTGTTGAAGCCAAAAGTGGTTACTCCTCGGCATGTTTCAATGTGTAGCATTGTCAGCATTGTCAGAAATGAAATTGTGGTGATATACACGTAAGCAGTATGTTATTTTGGTTAGGTCTGATATTGATTGATTGTGTTTAATACTGGGGCATATCTCTGGATCAGGAGAATTAAATCAGATGAGACAAAGAGCATCGTCAACCAAGAGTGTCCTCTTTCAAACCCTTCATGTTACAAATATATTGCCAATTATCATTTCATGTTTAAAACGGACAGTACCGGTATTTGGTTGTAAAAGAAAGACAGAGACGCCACACTGCACTGTGCGTGCAGCTGTGTTTGATATTGAAATGCTTCTCATTTTAACACATCCAAGATGTAATCCTTTCCCTCCTTATCAAAACCTCCATTTAATGTATTCTATTTCTTCCAATAAATTATGAAGAAGAAATGTAATTTTGACCTTGGACTTTCAAGGGTTTATGAAAGATGCACAATTAGAATGTATGTGTTCTCTGTTACAGGTGGTTTGACAAACCTTTCCAGCTAATTGTAACTTCAAGTGGGCAGTTGCTGGTCAACATGGAACACTCTTGGGGGGATGGTGTAACCCTGAGGAGGATGTTCTCGGAGGTGTTCCAAGACTCCCTGGACCGACCCGTCATCTCACCGGGGGATGCTACCGGTAGGGTAGACAGCTCAGAAAGAGTGACCAGGGTAGGTATATTGACATTTCTGCTATACTTGCTGGAGAGTCATCACACAGCGATTGTAGCAGCGCAGTTTTGGAACAAAGTTCTTGAGTGGGATTGACGAAGATGTGATATTGCCATAAAAGTCATGAAAGACATGTGGCTTTGCAGTGGGTAGACCTCGCTGACTGTTGTGTTCTTGTTTGATGTGGGAACCAACTTGGGGCCTAAATCAATGCTAACCAGCATTCTCGTGGACACCCAGATAGGCCTAAGCCTTTTGAAAATGAGTGAACATTAATGTTGTTGTTTTTGTGATGATTGTTTGACTCAATTTCTGTGTTTCTTCTAATTGTGTACATAATTCTCCTTTTAACCAAGACAGTCGTTTTTCTAAATTGAGTGAAATCTTAGAAATGTGCCCTATTCTGGAGAATAGGCTTTTTCGTAGGAGGGGGTAGTGTAACGGACATTTGTATAGCCTTTTGCATGTTTTATTGTCATGTTAATCTTTCGTACGCCAAGTGCCCTGACCTGTTTCTCTTGTGCTGGGTGCGCACCGGAAATTGGTTTCTATTTTGGGGCGTTGTGGTTTGGCGGGCGTGGGAGGGAAATTGGAAAAGTGCCCGGGCAGCCTTAGAAATTGTTATACAATTGTTATGCAATGTTATACATTGTGATACATGCTGTGTTTTGTAGAGCTCGAGTGTCACGTAGGCAGTAGTTGTTGTTCTGACGGCTGTGTGGAAGGTCATGCACCGAGTTTGGTGAATAAAACAACTAAATTCTTTTTGGAAGTCCTGTATCTGTCCCCCTCTCTTTGCTTTACCGGGTTTTGAGGGACAATAGCACCCGGGTCTACGCTGCAGTAGTAATAAAGCACCTTTAACATAGATTAAAATGCTGTACACCATTATTATCCTGATTCACTGGGCCCATGATATTCAAATACCATCTCAGCTCCTTGGGGAGTATACAGCTCAAGGCAGCCACTGTTCAGCTAAATCAACCACAATAACCATCTCTGCCCCCACAGGTACCCAATTACTCCTGGGTGGAGAGAGGCAAGTGACATAGTGCCTTGTCCAAGGGCACACACACCATGACCCCGGGCTAGATTCAAACCTGCAACCTGTGGCTTTACCCACCGACTGCGAATCCGATACTCCTTACCACAAGGCCACGGCACTCCACTTTTTTAGGCCCATTTCCCCCAAAATGCTGTGAATGGAGATGAGTTGGCCTTCCATAAAGTGCGGTGCCAAATTATCATTTTTGTTTCTGAATTTCTTTATGTAGCTAGAGTTCAAACTTGACTCTGTGATCTCCCGAGGCATTGAGGTGGCCAAAGCTAACCACACGCTTGCTACCAGCCAGCTAAATCTACAGTGCATTCAGTACACAAAATATGGCAGCTCCTTCATCAAGAAGTTTGGAGTGAGCCCTGATGCTGTGGCGCAGCTGGCGTTGCAAGTAATTTTATTTTTGAAAATTGTTTTGTGCACCTTAATTTTTACTTAAGGTTGAGTCAACAATGAGAAAGATGCAGTTAGTCCATCTGTAGACAATGCAAGCAAAAGGTATTTTGCTGAAGTGCCCTTACAATGCATGTTGGTCAGTTGTAGCTTTTGACTAAGTAGGCCCGATCTTGTGCTCACCCAAAATGCTTTTGAAAAAGTTCCTTACATGGATTGTTTCTGTTGGATATGTGAAGTTCTTTTGCCAGTATTTTGTGACATGCCAGGTATTAATTACAGCGCTGAATTGTTTTGCTTAACAGATGGCATACCATCGAGTTACTGGCCAGGTTGCAGCAACATACGAGTCCTGCAGCACAGCCATGTTCAAGCAAGGCCGCACAGAGACGATCCGATCAGCCACAGCTGAGACTAAAAGATGCACTGACGCTTTCTACAAGAACTCTGGAGTCAGCTTAGCGGAGCAGAGAGCTCTGGTAAAGGCCTGCTCAGATAAACACCGACTACTGTCTAAGGAGGCCACAGTGGGTCAGTAGGATTCAGTACAAATAATTATCAAAGTGCAGTTCCATACTTCTCTCACTGAGTGAACCCTTTTGTTAAAATTTTGGTCAGTATTTCACACGTTTTCCATGCAGCTTGACCTTGGTGCACATTTTAATAATACTGAGATGAGGAGACATGATCAGGAAATGGCTTTTAAGGACTAAGTAGGAACATGAAGAACTTCACACAAATTGAAATCATGACCACAGACTTGGAATGATTTTAAGGCTTTTTTGGTTCATATAATTTCCTGTAATTGGCCACGTATATAACAAAGGTTGTTTGTAGTATGACAAAAGGTATCCGATCCATGCAGAAACAAGAGTTAGCATGTTCTAACATAATAAAAGCATCCCCTTAGTGGGAAAATATATGCATGTGTACATAGGTTTGTGCATGTTTGACATGGGTCATTCCGAGTACGTGGGACCAGTTTCTGTTGCAGTGTATGATCTGCACTGTGCTCTCGGTGGGAAATTTTCTCACCAGTCTGCCTCTTTGTTGCAGGTGAGGTGCTTTTAGATAGAGCAAATTCTACAATCCTGGACAAATCTCGTTGGGCCTCCAACCTCCAGACCCCCTTTCAATGTTGGGTCTATGCGCATGGTCTGCTCTCAGGCTGGACATGTCAACATTGACTGGGAGAGTTGGGGAGGTCACTGGAGGGCGTATGGCTATATTGCCAAGTGTCCCAATAATTTTGTCCAGAATTTTCCGAGTTTACGCGCTTGCCTGTAGCCTGTTGGTGTGTGGGGAGGTTCTGGTAACTTAGATGTGCGAATCATTTCCAACATTGGCAGATTCAATTTAACACTATAAACTTGAAATAACATCAAATGCACTGAATTCACCCTCAAACATCACAAGCATTGTCATGATTGCATTTCTCCACTCTCACCCAATAGAGCAAGTAGCACGTGTTAAAGTAATAGGGGGCGTTTCCTCGCGATGCATACAAGGCACACTGCCAATTGTGAGCCACGACACATCATTAAAGAACTTGAGTCTCTCTCCTCCTTTTTTTGTTACGGTGTTCAGGGATCATTGTTGCTTTTCTCGACAAAATAATGGAATAACTTCAAAACAGAAATCCCACATGATTTTATGGTGTGTCCAGACCCAAATGGACACTTTATGTTTAAAAAGAAATCTATTTCGTACAGAAAACATGCGAAATGCTATGGTGCATTATATAGTGCACTCTTGCAAACATACTCTGCAAAAGAACACATTGTACCTTGAAATTGCACTCCTAAAAATGATGTTAGATTCTTTTCCCCATAAGACTTGTCTACCCAATATCACACTTTGCAGTGGTTGCACAATACAAAAATAGACATTGGTGATTCCTTCTTTAATTGTACGATGTGGCCGATATATATCTCCCTATTTTCAACCTGTGTTTTCTCAAAACGAAGCTACACTACACATGTCCTGAATGGCATGGTATGCACATTCACAACTATGAACCAATTCAGACAATCCTGGACGAATTTCGTTGGGCATCCAACCCCCAGATCCCCCTTTCAATGTTGGGTCTATGGGCGCAGTCAGCACTCCGGCTGGACATGACAACATTGACAGGGAGAGTGGGGGGAGGTTGCTTGAGAGCGTATGGCTACATGTACATCGCCAAGTGTCCCAACAATTTTGTCCAGGAATGTAGCTTCACACATGCAGGCAAAATCTGCTGTGTAGTGTAGAAAATCTCCATGCAATCCTACAGTGCATGTGTAATCTGTGAAATAAACTGTCATGTCATAAGGGAATAAATGTATGCTTGGCTGTTCTTAAATGTTCGCTTAAGACCAGGGCCCAATTTTATGTCACTGTTAAGCACAAGACTTTACACTCTACAGAGGCTCTGTGTATTTCATGGAGACTAAGTGGTAGCCTCAGCAAAATGCACGCTTACCTCAAGGTAGTGACAAAATAGCGGTAGTCGCTACGCTCAAGCAACTGTCAGTGCAACCTCGCCAAGCACCGCACGCCATGGAATAGTGCTTACGGTTAGCAAAATTTTCTGCTTTAAGAAAGTATGATTTTTCTGCTAATAAAGTAGCACCATGCCATTAAAATGGGCTCAGATCAGGCGAGGGACATTTATCAGTGTCCATTCTCCTGAGCCAGTTAACAAACATTGGAGTGCGGTCAAGCACATTCATGTATTAATATTACAAAGTCTGAATAAGTTTAAATTATCAATTTCCAGTCTTTTTGTTCGGCAATTTTACTTCATTTTAAAAATACCCATCAAATAATATTGTAACATGTCCCTCTCACGAGTTGTCGTAAACCATCTCCTGATATGGAGATTGGCGCATGGATGGCGTGTACTGTGTGAGGTGGCACACAGCCAGCAGTTGCTTTATCAACCGTTTAAGACCCGCCATGACAAATGGTCAGCTAGGCTCTTAACCAATATGAGTGGCTAAACTGCCTTTAGTATTTATGAATATCGATTAGAAGGGGCCATCCATAAAGAACGTATGCACCGAATTTGGAGACATGTTAGACCCTTCCCCTATATACATGGCAGACATAGTGGTTCCCCATATGGATACACATTCCATATTACCCTTGTGCTCACCAGGCTCATACTGGTAAGATTCAAATGGTGGGCTTAAAGGTAATATGTTCAAATAATATTCAGTGTTAACTGTTCTGTTGGGTACAGATAGGAGAAGTGGATTATTTTTAAGTCAGTTTATTAAAAGCAATTTCATTGCTGCATTTACTTTGTACGTACACATTGCCTCAGACCTGTCTTCTGATCGCTCCCTCTATGCAAGGTGCACACTGTATTAAAAACTCAACCCCTCCTTGTATACATGCTTATTAAAGTTGTCCAAAATAAATTGGTGTAGTTTTCATTCTGAACTGTTGTAACTTTGCTTCTCGTCGTACCCGTTTCCATCATTCACTGAAACAATTCCTTGACATGCTGTTTGCAGGTCAAGGATGGGACCGTCACCTCTTTGCCTTACGTGCCCTTGCCTCTTCAACCGGCAGACCCATGCCAACAGTGTTCCAGGATCCTGCATATGTTAACATCAACACCATCACCCTGTCCACAAGCACCACAGGGGTGTCACCCAGTTCAGCAGGGGCAGCCTTTGCTCCCGTATCCCCCAGTGGGCTTGGGGTGCTCTACACTGTGTTTGATGATTGTATGACCTTGACAGCAACCAGTTATTCCACCTCGCCCAGTCTGTCCGACTTTTCCGAAAGTGTTTGCAGTGCATACGATGACCTCTATGATGTGATGAGTTAACATTTAGTCTAAACACTTCGCGCCCAAATTCTCCAAAACTCCATAATTTTGATGACAGGCTGTTGCTGTGGTACTGGTTATGTTTGCTCTTAAGTTGTCTTGTATCCTTGAAAAACCAAAAGACACTACAAAAAAAGAGTGGGCTATTCAAATAATGAGAAATCATGTATTTTGATTGACCAGTTGACAGTGTCAAATAGATCAGTGCTATAAGCAGGCATTAATTTTTCTGGTGCGTCGAGCAGCATCAAAGATTCACATAGTTAGGCCTGTGGTATGAACCGGCTGTTCTATCACATAACTTTAATACTTTATTGCAAATTATTTGTTCACTTCTAGAAAAGCTGTGCAATGTGTCAAGAATGTCATTGCATTGCATTGGTTTTGTTATTTTAAACAAGAAAAGAAGGAAAATGAAAATTTCAATTTATTTTACTGAATTAATATCTTTTCTGAAATGTGAAAGAAACAGCAGGTGGGAACTTTACTATCACCAAGTTTGCAATACTTCTGGTATATTATCCACTCCATGCAGGACAAAGAGATGGCTTCTTCTGGGTTTACTTACGGACCACTTTCATATTGCCTACAACTTGTATGGGAGGTCAAAGTTTGTAGAAATATCACCTTTTTGGTTGGTTTTCGATTTTCCCTCAAATTCGTTCAGAATGGATATTTGTCACATTGATTTTAATTAGGGTTGTATTTTCTTTTAGTGTTTAGTAGTACGTGTATTATTACATGTATCTGGTGTTCTGATAGCTGTGTGGAATTTTTAACATTTTGTGAATTCTTCTTTTACTTTTGTACCACCAGCCAACCATAGTTTTAGCAGCCATCTGTAGGAAAAATACAACTTTGACATCAAAAGAGCAGACCCTATTTAATGACGTCCCATTGATTTGAAAGCACCAAATTTGCCCACAGGTTTGTACTCGTTTGGCTCAGGAAGTACCGAGCAAAACAAAATTTCCTTGAAATGCATATTCTTCGCCCGATTGCCATGCACAAAGTACAATTATCTCATCAGCACTTTCCTTCGTTGGCAGTGGGGGAGGGGGTGTTTTTTATTTGAATTTATTCCCCCATATTTACTTATGTGGACCAGTAAATCGTTGAAAATTTTCTCCCGAGCCACTTATCAGACATGTCTTTGTTTTGTAGTATAAAGTCACTAAGAAAATACCTTTGTAGCATCAGTCTAAATTTTTAAATGCTACACAGCAGTCGAAAATTTTTAATTGCACTTGCATTGCAATACAGAGTGAGATTCTTTTCAAACGGACATGTATCCAACCACTTTAAGGGGGTGGTTTATTTTGAAAAGGCAAATACATGTTTACAAAGTTACAGTTGCAATAACTGGTATGAAAGTAAAATACCTCACATACATTAGCAAAGCACTAAATGTAAAAGACTTCAAACTAAATTCATTAATTTTAATAATATTTCTGAAGGAGATGTTCCTAATTTATGTGATATTAAAGATTTGAAACAAGGGATTTTTTTAATGGTCTAAATGCTGCTCTGTGTTTGTACCTGTGTGTCTATGGACAAGTATAAAATGTCTAATTGCCTGCTTTTGAAGGGTAGTCAACTTATTCCACCCCAAGGTCCCTAGATATTGGAAGGTGTGTTTGCCACTTTGCTGCCTGCTGGGGAAGGGCGTGAGTACAATACATCGATGCAGCAAATTATATAGTGAACTAGATAGTGTTATCTATGATCCCTGGTAGTATTCTACTTGGACATTGATAAATGTCACATTACTGTGTATAAAATTGTAGCCGCACCCAGGACTGGTGAATTTTGATTTCTCTAGTAATTGGTGATCCAAGTCTCAACTTCGAATTTTATGTGAAGACTGAACTGAACATTGCAACCTATAGCTTGCCACCAGTACACTACGAACATGGATCGAGCAATGTACCCGAGTCGGTTCACAGTTCAGTACATCAATCAGCTGCGTACATTGAATCATATTGACATAACACAACTGAAAACCAAGCAGGAGAGAATTGCAACCCTGTGTACGCTTCCTCTGATGAAGGAACCAGTGGATGGTATCGGGACATTTCGTACCCGAGACGACTCATGTCCGGGACATCTCATACCCAAAATTTCACACCTGGGACAACTCGTACCTGAGACATCTCGTACCCAGGACATGTCGTACCTGGGACATGTCGTATCCGGGACACTTCATAACCGGAAAAAGTGCAATCTGCTGAGGCTAAATGAGGTTGGGGAGATCAAAACTTTGAGGGTGCGTTCGCGCGGTTACTTCTGTTAACACGAGTAGGATGCGTGCGCATTACACTCGGGCACAGGAGTATACTCCCCCTCTAACAAGAGTATACTCGCACTGACCCTCGGGTCACACTCCAGCCTTTCGAGCGCTCAGGAGTATACTTGTATTAATGTGAGTAGCTTGCTCGAACGCACCCCAAGGTTTCTGGTGGCCTGCAAGTACATGAGTGCACCTGTGTCCTGAATAAACTAAAGGTGGCTCTTTTTAGAGTGACATATATTTCATTAAAAAGAGAGCCAATTCCTCCTACGTGAAATGCTTTTCCATGTTTTGTTTTCTTTCTCAATTGGGTCACGAGTTGTCCCAGGTACAAATTGTCCTGGATACAAGTTGTCCCGGGTGCGAGATGTCCAACATTCCCAGTGGATGATCACCTCACGTCGGGTGCGGTTATGCCAGCTCAGTCCGATTTGGGGCAAATTCTAGAGAAACTGGAAGCACTACGCAGAAATGAGACACAATCACTTTGCCAGTCCTTTGCCAAAGCAATGATGGAAGCAACTAAGGAGCACCAGGAAACATTTGAAGAATTTGCCACAAGGCTTGAGCTGTACCTCAAAAGATGGCTGAAACCAAGCAATAAGACAGCTGCAACAGCAGACGTTAAGAGAATCTTCGAACAACTGCTGATTGATCAGTTCCTGAGCACAATAAAAAATTACAATTTCCGCTTGAAATTGCGGGAAAAGAAACTTGCAATGGTTCAGGCTGTTGCCAGGTGTGCTGACAAACGTGTATTAAATCATCGTATGGAAAGCACTAGTACCAGCCTTCACCTTAGATAGTTGTTGACACCCCTACCTGACAAAAGTGATCGACGACCACCCGTCAGACTTGACAATGCCAACCCCAGTAACCACCAAAAAGGCAGCACAACCACAACACCCCCAAGAAAGACGGGAGATTTTGAGTTGATACGCTTCAAATGCCATCAGCTGGATCATCGAGCATTGGACTGCCCCCTCCTGACCCACCCGCAAAAAGTGACTCAAAACCATCAAGACAAGGGGCGGCAGCAAAACCAACCCAGCCAGTCAAGCCTAACAATCCTGTGAAGCCCCCGGACAGTTCATGAGTGAGTTTCGTCCACCCTCCGTCCTCGTGCACTGACCCAGATGGCAACAACAGTGGCCCCTACATTACAGTGACAATAAACTAGAGTGACCAGAAAGGATTGATAGACACTGGTTCTTTGATTTCACTTTTTAGCCAGGGCTTGTGTCACTTTTTGAGCCTTGACATTACTTTGGAACCAACCATTGGCCTGCTAGTCACCGTCAATGGAGTGGAATTCCATACGACTGGGTCTTATAGTGGAATTGTGGAGGTTGCGGGCACAGACATCCTTGTAGTACTCTATCATTGCTTTGGGGAGAAACTTTGCAAAATACAGTCCAGGCTTGGAATGGACTTCAGCAGTAAGTCAAAACTGGTTGCAGTCTGATGCACCATGTATGAAGTGGCCACTCCGGCCCTTGGTCTCTCCCATGATTAAGGGTCCCCCTGTGTGACCACGCTGAAGAGGATGCAGTCCCAGATGAAAAAAAGCCACTGATCTGTCCCCCCCCCATCTTCAGCATGGATGAGAGCTTTCGCCTTGAGTCGATACTTGGCGAATTCCCTGATGCCCTCACCACGAAACCTGGTCAAACCGACATTGCTGTTCATTACATCAACACTGTTGACTCCCCGCCTGTCCGGAACCCAGTCTATCGTCTTTCCCCTGACTGCCAGCAGGCACTCCAGAAACAAGTAGGTGAGATGCTGGCAGATGGCCGAGTTGAACCCTCATGCTCACCATTGTCGTCTCCTGTGGTGATGGTTCCAAAGAAGACAAAGGGAGAGTATCGTTTGTGTGTTGACTTCAGGAAACTGAGCAACGTCACCAAATAAGATGCCTATCCAATGCCGACTGTTGACAGCATCCTCAGATCGCTTCATGGAGCCACAGTTTTCAGCTCTTTGGACTTGAAAAGTGGTTACCATCAAATGGCTCTGAATGAAGCTGACAGAGAAGACTACCTTCGCATGTGAAGAAGGACTTTTCCAGTTCACGGTCTTGCCGTTTTGCGTGGTTAATGGACCTGCCAGCTTTCGATGACTTATGGAAGTAGTTCTGCGTGGTCTGATTGGCAGGATATGTTATGTGTATCTGGACAATATTGTCATTTACTCTTCATCGCCAAGCCAACACCTGACTGATCTCCATCAAGTCCTGCAGCACCTATGGGAGTCTGGCCTGACAGTTAACAGGCAGAAGTGTGTGTTTGGAGCTTTATATCTTTTATGATAGTACCTGGGTCATGTGATTGCTGGCGATGGTTTTCACACAGATCCAGACAAGGTTGATGAGGCGATAGTGCAGTACCCAGCTCCAGACAACCTGAACCGCCTCAAGAGATTCCTTGGTATGGTGGCACGGTACTCCAAGTTCATTCCAAATTTGGCCAATATAGCCACTCCAGTTAACCAATTGTGACACAAAGGAATTGAATGGGCCTGGACAGATGAGTGTGCAGCGTCTTTCCAGCAGCTTAAGTCCCTCCTTGCTTCAGAATCAGTCCTCGCCTGTCCAGATCTGACGAGACCCCTGGTCGCACTGATGCCAGCGACACTGGCCTAGGAACTGTTCTCCTTCAGGAGGGTGACGGCCATCTGCATGCCATTGCCTATACGAGCCATTCCCTGAATGCTGCCGAGAGCAATTACAATGCTACAGAAAAGGAATGCTTGGCAGTGATATGGGCACTGGAGAAGTGGTGTGTCTTCCTTGAGGGAAGCCATTTCCAAGTTGTCACTGATCACCAGGCCCTGATTTGGCTCTTCAAGAAGGCCAGAGTGACAGGCAAATTTGCCCGCTGGGTCCTGCGATTACAGGCTTTCTCCTTCGATGTTACGTACCGTCGTGGTATTCTTCGTGTTGTCCCTGATGCATTATCTCGGTCTCATGAAAACCCAGTGGTTGGCGTCATTCGAGATCGTCAACTGACATACGATACAATCACGCCGATCACACCGATACCAGAAGCTGATACATTCCAATCAGACCCTGTCATGTCGGGTGACACCTCGCACAATGACAGCAGTGTCCATAACGAGACATGTGCCGCTGCATGGTGCGTACACTCAAAGACAGACCCATTTGACTGGATCCAGTGTGATGGTCCACATGTTGTGTGTCCATGTTTGGAAGAAAGATACTCAACAGATGCCTACAAATATGTGTCCCAAATGCAGAAGGCAGCGCTGGGAGAACAGACTAGAGATTGAGTGGCAAGCAGCATCTGAGACTGAGAGGTCTCCTGGGGAAGCTGACCAGTGTGAGCCGGTGAAAGACAAGGTACAACTACAAATGGAGCAAGAGAAAGACCCCACCCTTACGAGTCTGCCGTCCGATTCCCCTGTTTATAGGAGGCAGGACGGTATTCTCCTTCACTATCATCAGGGTGTATTGAAGGTGGTGGTGCCAAACTCACTGTAATGAGCTGTGCTGCA
>NW_019091485.1:2320-14220 GCF_001949145.1 Acanthaster planci | reverse complement strand
GATACATTGGCTTAAATAAATGCAATTAAATAAATGGCAAGTTCTAAAGAAGGTGATTCCTGTAAAATTACTTTCACAAACAATAGCAATAACCACAGTGAATGCAAAAATATTGTCTTCTTAAATTATAAAATATGGGTTACAATGACACACATTGAGTCTGGCAAAGAATGGGAATCAAGCAATATAAAACAAAGTAAAAATACTGTGCTTTTGTCGTTACAAAGGAAATAATACGTGGCCCGTTCTGTGAACTGAAGTTTTGCGTTAGCTACATTAACGAAAAGAGAATGCAACACTGTTATTTGGTATATATCATGGACCTCTCTGGGATATCTGGTTGCATTGCTGTGCTAGTTTCATTCTGTGCACTTCTTGTATGAAATATCTCAATGGAGAAAAGGGGTTTGAAAAATGACAAATGTAATGCAGATAACCTAGAAACACAACCCAAAATACTGATTTTGTTATGACAAAATGTAAACAAAATAAAAAAGCAACCAAAATTAAATAAAAACACAAAACCCAAACTTTGACTAAATTTTCACTCCATCCACTTAAAATGGCAAAAACATCGACTGAAAGTATGGGATATCAGACTCGTTTTCACAGAGTGGTTCACACCTGTGGTTTGCCATTTTTATTAAACACTAATTAAGACTGCTGGAGTCTGGACGCTGATCTGAGGCAAAGGTGGGGGTCATTATCAACGTCCAGACATTCTAACCTACTTATACAAGTACATGTATATGAAAATAATTAACACACAGAATTTGAACTAAATTTTGGTGGTTAAAGCGCACACCTAACGAAAATTGAGTTTGTTGCTTTTGTAAATTTGTAATAAATTACATAACAGTGTTCTTTTTTTTTGTCATTTGTTAATAAACTACATAATCTCCAAATATTCGTTTGGTAAAAGAAATCGATTCCCGACCTGAGCACTGACAGAACGTCTTTAATGTATGCAGGCAGGTGTTATGGTGTAATTACTGTTTTGCCTGCTTTTTCATTAATCTATTGATATCTTGTATCTTTTCAGAGAGATACCTCTTAAACTTCTTATTTTCCATCTCCATTTCTTCTTTACTAACCTTCTGACGCTGAAGGCGATTCATGAAGCACTCTGTATGGGGGAAGGAAAAAGAATACTGAGCACTTTTTTTTTATTGAATTGAAAAAAACACACTTTTGAGAATTGAAGAATGCATGCAAAAATGTGCAGTGATGCAGCGAAATGCAGCTTCAATAATGTGAATTGCTAGTGTTAAACCAGACCTTTTGGGTGTAAGTGGTCTGGAGTTCAGGAAACTCCATTCCCCCCCCCCATCCGCAGGACCATTCCAAATGCAAATTGCTGTAGATGGTCTGAAACATCAAAAATCTCACTTTTTGAAACGGGGTTGAGGAAAATACATAGATGTACCCAATCCTCTATCAAAACTTGTATTTGTAATGGCCATGTGAAAAAACAGACGTTTCCTGACATCCGGAAAACTAACATCCTTAACATTTAGTATCACCCCTGATGTTGCTTGCACACAGCACAACATTTGACCTTCATGTACATGGTGTGTGTGATGTAGACCCTTCTCATCACAATGGCCAAAGTAATAATCATTGTCCATATTCCTAAAAGTATATGTACAGTGTACTTTACCTTTCACAGCCTTCAATTTCTCTGGGCTTAGAGGCGCTTTGGCCTCTCGCTGGCTAAATCGGGGACAAAGTTTGCCCTCCACTGACCTATCTTTCAGGACATTGGTCCCCCATACCGCCACTGCAAGGCCCTTGACAAACAAGGAGTTCTTGTTTTGGCTATTGACGGCATTCCACTGACGACTCGTCAGTGAAATACCTGCTCCCAGAGAGATCTGTTGAGAAGCAGAAGAAAGAGAAAGTGGTTTCCAATGTACATTTGTATTTCAACATGGTTGGTCACAATTCAGGCAATGAGGCACTTTGTTTGTTTCATAATAGTACAACTGGCAATGTCTGTGCCCATACTACAATTTTATTTAAAATGAATATACAAATGTGATAAGGATTCAGACAGGAGTCCTGAGTAATGATAGCACAAAAAACTTAATTAAGATTATCTTTACAAAGAGCCTCCAATAATGAATTTTATTTTTCAAGTACCAGATTCTGAATTACTGAATCAGCACTGTGTTTTTCTGGTAGTTGTGAAAATTCAAGTCATTGTGAGCTTAGAATTTATTAAGTAGAATTACATCGCCCAACTGAATTTTTTTGGAAACAGAGCGAAACAGTATATTCTAGCAAAATTTAAAGGAACATACATGTATTTCAATCTAACCATTGTTACAAGGGCTGAAAAAGGGCTTTCATTTTTTTCACTTTTCATTTAAAATATATTGTATTTTCATCTGCCGGATGAGACTTGAATATCTGATTCTTGAATCTTAAGTGGCACAACTTTTTTTTAAGTTATCAAAGTGAATGAGAAAATCATGTAAAAATGCCAATTTATCTAATTTATTTAACATTTAAAATGGCTGTTCAAGCATCTAAAGGCCATCAAAGATTTTCACCTGATGCATTGTTCTGCATCTGGCAGGGTTAGGGTTAAGGTGGAATATAACATTTCCAAGGAATAAAATATTTACAGTACCTTTCCGTCTTCTTCAACGTAGCTTGGGCCTTCTTTAGCTGGCATGTCATCCACACTGCAAACCTCAGTTTCTAGTGGTTCTGGAGTGGATTTCTTAACATTGTCTTAAATGTCAGAAAAGAATGAACATTATATAATTATTATTTCCCAAAACATAGGCCTATGTACATTTTTAGCAATAGTAAACACCTTATGAGTAAAAAATTTGTACAGGAAAAATTACATCTGCCTAAACTTCAAGACATGTAAATTTGCAATGATTTTTGCAAGTCTTGGAAGACTTGTCTTGAACTAATTCTATTTTGTGTATTTTTGCTTCCAACAGCCCATAACAATTTTGCAAAGTGTTCAAAGGAATTACAAATTGGGAGATTTTTTCCCTTTCACCAATTCGGTATGTTTTGAGTCCCGGGGAGCACAACACTAGTGACTAAAGGAAGGAATCAAAGCCATGACCTCCTAATACGGACAAGAAGCAGACAGGTCATGGTTCGTATCTCGCTGGAGACACCAGATAATTTTTTTCCATGAGACTCAAAACACGATTAACCTATAGTGTCCACAACATATGAAGAGCAAAAATTCCCAGTTTACATCATTTTTCTCATGAAGAAATGCTGATCAATGTTTTCATTTCCGATATGGTTTCAAGTTGGAAAGAACTGTTTGTTTTGATAAACAAAGTGTTTCTTTGTGAAGTTTTATTGCTAAACCGGCCATGCAAGGTTTCAGGTCATCAATTTGGTCAGACTCTAAAGTTTTAATAGGTACGTAGATTGCAAAAAACAAACGGTTTGTTTGGCCTTACCGTCTGTTTTTCCTCTCAATGCTTCCAACAGCTGAGTTTGCAGTTGTTTGTTTAGTTTTTGATATTCTGCTGCTTCAGTGCGGGCCCGCTTAGTCTCAGCTTCCAGTTTAGCAATGGTGGCCTCCGCATCCATACAACGGCGCTTCATGCTGTGCAACTTTGATGCACAGTCCTTACTCTGGCATGACTGAGCCACCTCCTGCACTGCATGATTCACTGATTCAAACACTGGTGATGCCTTCTTTTTTTCCAGCTTTTGTTTGATCATTGACTTAAGGCTTCTTTGCTTGGCAGCTTCCATACTTCTCTGTGCCTCTTTCTGTCATTGAAGTAAAGGTAGCAGCTTCTTTTTGAAATGATTTGTTTGTGCAATTTACTGCACACTGGGCTTACTTAATTGAAAGGAATGGAAACACATTAACATCTCACTTTAATACAACTCATCCATGAATCCTCCCAAGATTTCATAATATTGCAAACAAACTGACAGGGTATTTAGTCCATGCATGAGCCACAATTACATGTACACGTTTATTGACTTCCTATTAGGCAAAGTAAAAAAACATACATGTTTATCGTCCCCGCCCACTTCCTTTAAGGGGGCTGCCTCTTTCAAAAAGTTTAAAAACCAACAAAAAAATCTTTTTCCAAAAATTTGGAGGAAAAGATGTAAGCCCTTGAAAAGCTGAGTCCAACTGGGCACATTTAATAAAGCTGGTGGTCATCTTGCAAAATAGGGGGCTGGAGGACTAATAAAAAACACAAAAAAAAGGGGGCCTCCTCCTTCCTTTTCTCCACAGAGGGAGGAAGCTAAATATGTTTTTTAAAACTTTGCCTTACTGTTTGTATGTAAATCATCAGACCCCTTTCCTTAATTTTCTGAAAAGGGACTTATCTGACCTGCAACCAACTTTTCTGCCAAGTTGACTTACGATCAAATTGTTTGAGACCGAGTTGACCTGAAACCATAACTTACACGGATCTTTGCTGTTTCCTTTTGAATGACTTCACATTCATCCTCAGAGGAAGAACTTTCCACACTTGTGTCCAACACCTTTGGGATTCTAACTCGGGAGGCTTTTTTCTTCTGTTCAAGTTCCTGTCGGGTAGCTGTTTTCACAAAATGTAGTACCACATCAAATTCAATGACACAGGCTAACTACATGTAGCAATCATGACAGGCATTCAACATGTTTCTCCAGCAGTTAAGACAACAACTAAACTCAAGTTAGGGCCACCTCATAAGTTGGGGCCACTCCAATTAAATTTCATTGTCACAGTATTATGTGTTCAGACTTGGTTGGGATTTGAATTCGGAGTTGATCTGTTATGTGCAAAATGGGATAAATGTTTCAACCTGACGCCACTTTTGAAACCAGAAAAAAATACATTTCTGACTGTTGTCTTTCATACATTTATGTGTAGAGTCCACTTGCATGTGAGCACTATAGTATGAGGAGTTTGTGGGGAAAGTCTTTCATGGAGTCTGGTCAACTGAGTGCATTTTTAATGGGCAGCTGCTATCGTGGCATGTGTAACACATTGGCCTTTTTCTACATGTACATGTATATTGTTACAACTGCGTAAGCATACTAACTTTAGTGCAGATTTCATTTCCCTAAAAAAAAATCTTCCAATATGCCTCAGATGAGGAAAGAAAGAGATTCCTGCTTTCAGTGCTTACACAATTAGTATCCAACAAAAAGAAATTCTGGTAGTGGTAGGGCCTCTAGGCCTTAAACTTGAAATTTAAAAAAAAGGTCCAAACGCCGATTAGAAATCTCACACCATGTGGGTTCGAAACGCCTTAGTCACTCGCCCACAACTATTGCTCGGCAGTAGTTTGAATTTTAGAAATATATAAACTGTCATAATGAACAGTAACGTCATCGTGCTTGTGCAGTTCAGTGCCGTAATGATAGAATTTAGACATGTTAGAAATGGGAAGCATGTTCATGGTGTTATGACTGTCAGAACGACAGCCACGCACTAAGAGTTTAATGTGTGCACCCCGTATTGGATGTACATAGGCCTAAAAATGTGAAATTTTGTTCCGGCAAAATGAAAGACTTTCCCATAAACTCTACTCATACTCATGTTCACATGCAAGTGGACAAAGTTAATGAAGGACAAGTTATGAGTTTAGAAAGTAGCATCATGTTGCTACACTTATCCTCCGACCCCCATAAAATTATTGAACTCCCCATGCGGGCGAGACGGAGGTAGGTTTAGCGCCCGGAGGTACATGTATATGCCACACAAAAGTTTCTTATTCTTAACGTCAAATATTTTTACAACTGGTGTATCTATCTATTTATTGTATAAATGGCTGCAATTGAGCTATTTTTGCTGCAAGAGTCTTTTTAAATAAACCATTCATAAAACAGTGGGGCTTACCTCCAAGCATCAGTATCTGAGCCTTGTAGTACATGTACACGTCCTCGTCACTGCTGCTACACAGGGCTTGCCACGTCACCACGCCACTGTACTAAATACGCTTTCGCTGAGTCAAAGTCCTTCGCTGCAGTTAGTCTGAAGTTCTTGATGTAATGTATAGGAACAATGTCCTTCTCGTTGTCCTTTAAGTACCTCACAAAGGCAAATTTTATGGTCGAAGCCATATCTCTGACTGACCGATGTTACTATTAGGGTTTTACTAGTTCAAGACGATTCAAAAGCTGCGCGTGTGTGCCACGTATGCACGAGATGCGCCGGGAACGTGGTATGGTTCCTTGCCCTATGAGCTGCCAGTGTCCAGCATGAGTCCGTTCTGGGAACCAGACTTAATGACGACCGCATCGTGACGATTCTTATATAACTAGGGTGCAGTGTCCCAATTCAAGGAAAATTCTCCGCCAGGCGGCGCCGCAGAAAAAGTACCCCCCAGAGATTGTTTCAAAAAGAGGGGTCTGTTTGGGCCAAGAAATGGTGGGATTGTGTCAATGTGGCCCAGGATTATATGTGTAGATTCAAGGGCACCCATCTGGGGGTAAAGCAGACAAAAATGGGACTGAAAATTAGTCAGAAGAGCCCGAGGAATTAAGGTGAGGGATGTCATTTGAAAAATGGCCGCTTGGAGGGCTTGGTAACCTTCACTTTTTGGGGGGTGAGTTTGTTTTGGGCCGATAATTAAAAAATTCATTGGTGAACCTACTAAAAATTGAAAATCAAATGAAATCTGAAGGACCACACAACACATTGTTTTTTGTTTGAGAGGCCTCAGGGACTTCAGTTGCCTGCCATGGGTCTCCAAACTTGGTTGATTTTACACTATTTTCAACGGAGCTTGAATTGGTTCAGTGCACCCACTATGTACATGTTGGTACGATCGACCGCGCGCGCGACTGTTGACCGTGACGAAAAAAGTCATTTGCAAACGAAGCTTACAAATGCGTGCTAATTAATTTTCCCGTACGCTTATAGGCCAGTGAGGTTTCATTTTATTTTTTTTATTAACTGAAGTAATTTTTACGATTTTAAATATCAGTATCTAATATTTTTTTTGATTGAAGGGGGGGGTGGAGTTTGTATGACGTCATCCCAGCTCAGTTCATGGTTCATGTGGTTTGTGTTCATCATGCAGGTTGAACATGTACATGTACATTACATGTACATGTACGTGTACCGTACATATACAGTGCAGTATATATGTATATCGCGCATAGCAGATTAAAAAATGGCTGATCCCAGCACATCAAATTGCACAAGGCCAACTCGACGTGGCAGGCAGTACAGAACCTACTTAGAACCTGAGGATTACGACAGCGATGCAGCTGAGGTTCCACGTTCTTCCCGGCACAGATGGAAGACCTGGAAGAAGCAGGATTTCACTTCAAGTGCCAGACGCAAAGTAGAGGGACGCGTGCGCGAGGGGACATCCGTCCTGGCTGTAAGTTGAACTAAGTTACATATACCCAGTACATACATGTAGTAAGTAGTCAGGCAGTAGGCTAGTACTAGCAGGCTAGTAGTTGGTCCTACTGTCATGACAGTACTGTCAATGACCTGACACTGTCAGTGACAGTAGACATGGTATACTGTAGGCCTAATTTACTAATTGGAGACCAAGTGTTTTTGATAAATTGTTAGCAATAGCAGATATTCTCTCGATTTGCAAGAGTTCTTTTTTCTTATGATTGTGTACTGTAGGTTCACACCCCTTCTCCAGTTCAGGATTTTCAGCCAACTTTGCTACCAGAATCAGAGATGTTGGAAAGTGATGACATCTTGGACGCACATGTCCCTGCCAGCTTCAGTGCAATTATTCAGGAGGTATGTACATACATGTGCATGTATGTGTACCATTATAAACTTTGAAATTTTGTCGACTTTTCCCCATAGATGTGCTTGTAAAAACAGGACTTCCTCCTTGGTAAAGTGAGCAGTACAATGACTAAAAAACTTCTCTCATTTTGGACCAAGTTTGCAACAACCTCAATGGCTGAGTTTTTTGTTCATGCATGATATTCTGTTAACATCCACTAATACATTGATTGCATGTCAGCTATTTCAAATAAAAGATGTACAAGTATAAAGTTTAGGCAACCTTTTGCAGTTCAGTCTGGGTCCTGGTACTGCTTTATATCAAGGTTCATTCTCCTTTGTAAAAAAAAAGCATATTTAATCCTGCCTAGTTTTTAAGTCCTCATTTTACGTCCACTTGATGGGATTGGTGGTTTGAAACTAAAAGTATGTTCTCCAGGATTATCCATGGGGGATACATGCACCCGTATAGCATATACATGAACACTTATGCTGTGAAACTTACTCTGAATAACTCTCCTATGTGTAACCCACTTTTTGCTCCAGTTGGGAGGTGGCAGATAATTGCACAAATTGAGCCTCAAAGCACTGTGTCATTTGTGCTGTCTGGAGCTGGCAACGTCTTGTATGAGTTGCAAAAAAAAACAAGCATGTGGTGACTGTGTTGTATTCTTGTACATGTATCTTTTGTTTATGGGTTATAGTGTTAGGACTCAATCTGGTCCTAGACTATGGGCAGTACAACACAAGTTGACTTGTATCATGTTTGCAGTTGACTTTGCTTAGGGTGTACTCATACCTATATTTAATACTTTGCATTAACACAGGATGTTGCACCAGACAACTGTGATGAAAATGATGCTGCATCATCAGTTGGGTTCAGTAGCTCGGAAGTAGACACCCAAGCAAGTGATGGTGACGACCAAAGTGATCCCTCAGATTACGGTGGCGAAGAGCAAGAGGGGTTGTTTTCCAGCAGTGAAGATGAAGAAGATGAAATGTTCAATATTGATGAAATATTGAACCATCCACTTTGTGATGGTGTTGAAACAACCCGGGCAGAGGCACTTTTAATGGTGATGTCTTTTGTTATGAGGTATGCCCTTTCCACTGCAGCACTTGTTGGGTTGTTACAGCTCATTAATGAACTGTTTGGAAAACCGGTGCTAGTTGCGACAAGGTTTCTATGCCAGAAAATATTTAAGAACAGACTCTTCAAGTTTTCATTTCACTTTTATTGCCAGTGTTGCTATAGTCTTGTTGGTACTTATGAAGGAGCTGGACAAGGACATATTCCTTGTCCTCAGTGTGACAGACCTTGTTCAGTTCAGAGTTTATCAAATGGCAACTTTTTTGTGACAACAAATTTAAGGTCTCAGATCAAATCTCTTTTTGAATTACCTGATATAGCGAGAAATCTCACCTATCGATACACTCGTATCAAATGTAGGCAAGATGGTATCGAGGATATATATGATGGTGAGATATACAAAATGATGTCTCGGCCTGGGCAGCCATTGGCAAATGAAAAAAACTTTTCGTATTCATTCAACAGCGATGGTACGCCCATTTTTAAATCTTCAAAGTATTCTCTATGGCCCATCTATCTGATGATAAACGAATTGCCCCCTAGGATGAGAAGAGACAATTTGATTGTAGCTGGTGTTTGGTTTGGAAAATCAGAACCCAAGATGAACATATTTTTAGAGAAATTTGTCACGGAGGCTAATTTATTAATTACTGAAGGTATTTCTTGGAAAAACAATGGGCAGTTTGTTCACAGTGAATTATATGGCATTTCCTGTAATGTTGATGCACCAGCCCGTGCAACCATGAAAAATACTGTTCAATTTAATGGCTACATGGGCTGTGGGTTGTGCTATCATCCCGGAGTGAGTGTGGAAAGAACAGTGAAATACCCTGTTGATGTTTGTGATTATTCTGAACGCACTGATGATGAATTGCTGCATGACATGATGAGAGCTACTGATGAAGGGCACGTTGTAAGGGGGGTAAAAGGGCCAACTCCACTAATAAATTTGCCACATTTTTCCATTGTTTGGGGATTCCCAGTAGATTTTATGCACTGTGTTCTTCTTGGTGTAATTCGGCAGTTAACAGAATTGTGGATTGATTCACCAGCTGGAAGTCCATTCTACATAGGGTCATTGAATAATATTGCATATTTAGATAGCGTGTTGAAACAAGTGAAACTTCCCAGTTTCACACCTAGAACTCAAAGACCAATATCTGAAAGGAAATTCTGGAAGGCAAGCGAGTGGTATAATTGGCTGTTGTTTTTATCGTTGCCTTGTTTGTTGGGGATTCTTCCACATGCATACTTCATTCATATTTGTAGCCTTATTGAAGCAGTGTTTTTGCTCCTACAAAAATCTGTATCTGAAGCAGATGTGAACCGCGCAGATATACTCCTTTATTCATTTGTTGCGCATATGCAGCTCTTATATGGTAGAGGAAGCATGACGTTCAACATTCATTCCCTAACTCACCTCCCAAAAGGTGTAAAAATGTGTGGACCCTTGTGGACACATTCATGTTTCCCATTTGAAACGGCGAATGGTAAAATCAAGGCTCTTCTTCATGGCAACAGAGGCATCATAATGCAAACATTGCACAAATTTCTTATGATTAAGTCTTTACACATGTTCAAACTTGTTTATGGGATATCCGATCAAAAAAAGGCATTTTGTGAACAACTTCTGTTAACCAACAAATTTGAGCCATCACATGTGATAGGTGAAATCCAATTATATGGCGTGGGCCATATGACTAATCTGTCACCTCAGGAAATGGCTGCCATTCAGTTAACTGATTTCATTATTGGTGATGAAGCGTTAGCTTTTAACAGGATGTCACTAAGAGGACTGTTATTTCACACTGTGCATTATCAAAAGTCCAAAACCAGAAATAACACAGTCATTTTTACTGACCGTGGGAAGTTTGGTGTACTGCAAAGGATAATTTGCACCAGTCATAATGAATGTGTAGTATTACTCAAAGAAATATGTGTTGCGCCTGTAAATGTTTTTTCTGATGGAGCATGTACAGTCTCTCACATTAAGAAATGTGTTGACTTTTCTGACCATATACATGTTGTAAATGCATTAGGTATTAGTGGGAGTTGCATTATAATTAAGGTCAGAAACTCATCTTATGTTTGTCTCCCACCAAGTTATGTTACAATGTAGAAGTCTTCATGCAGCAATACAGCATGTACATATGCTATACTATCAAATTCTTCCAGGTTTCTTGGAAAATGAGTAATTGTAAAACTGCTGCAAAAGTGCAGACAAGTGTTGAAGTATGTGTATTATGGCTCCTAGTCATGCCCCAGAATGAAGATAAATTTATGCACAGTGCTGTATTTGTGAATCCAATATTTTACACCAACTATACGTTTCTTATTTTGTTTCAACTGTACGTTATTAAGACTGGCCCACATAACCCATTTCTTGTATAGTTACTCAAAGTATCCTCTATGGATAAAGGCCCAGTACTGAGTTGGAATTAATTTGCATATTATTTGGAACATTTAGTTAATAGAGTTAGAGTTTTAGGCTGGTCAACTTTTTAGTCGGATCTCATCAGAGGCTCAAGCAGTTCAGGTTCGGGTGTGTTTGCACAGCAGATCCATAGAGCATTAGCTCAAGATACATGTGCATGTATATTTAGGGGGAAAATTCTTTTCCTGAGCTAATGGGGATAGGATACAGACCAGTGAAACAGCTGAATTCCCAAAATCTTCAAGAGAGGCTGGCTTTTGAAGGCAACTCACATCTCGAAAAACCAAGTATATTTTGTATGAACTTCATTCAACCTGTTCACTCCGGGGTTGGACACTTTCACAACTGTCACCAATTTGGGCTGTAATTTGACTCAAGTGTACATGTAGCAACGGTTGTTGGGCTTGATAATTCAGTTGTACTTCAAAATTTGGAGTTTCACTAGATTCTGCTAAATTGTGTTTTGAATGACAAATTTGTGATGTACATAACTGTAAATAAATCTTTTTTTGTTGTAAATGACAAGCCAAGTTTCAAGAAGTTCTCTCGTTTTCAATGACGTGTCCTGTAACAGAAAAATAGTTTACAGTTGAGGCCAGTTTGTCAGAGTCCTATTGAAATTCATGAGACTATTAACTCTTGATTGGTAACATTGTTAATTTTATATTAT
>NW_019091484.1:811790-837811 GCF_001949145.1 Acanthaster planci | reverse complement strand
TGGACCCATAAGTATATGGCCCTACGAGTAAACCATCCGAGGAAAAGGTCGAGTTTTCCCAGAAACCTCACATTACGAATAGTTACAACTCGCCCGCAGGCTGCCCGAACGCAAGCCTGTGTAAGTGACTTACCGTACCATGGGCATAAAATAGCTATCGGGTGGGAATACGCGGATTGTACTGAAACTATTGGCTACAGTTCGCCTCGAACTACTGACCACAGTTCGCGGTGGCGTAGAAATCCCAGTGTACTTTTATCTGTGAATCGTACTACTGAAACCAAGGACCAGACTCACAGGAGTGAAAAGTATTTCATAGATCTGAATGAGTTTTCAAAATCGATTTAATGGATGGAATTAAGTCTAAATCACTTGGTCCATTATGGTCAGTTGGAAAGAATGAAACTTCAGCCTGTGTGCAGAGTTGAAACGAGTCATTAATTTTTGTGACTCGAGTCAAGTCAAGTCACTGTAGCGTTGTGACTCGTGTCGAGTTGAGTCATTAGGCACAAAAGTCGAGTCAAGTCTTTAGGTCGAGTCAATTTGGGTCACCAATATTTGAACACAGTACGATAAATAAAAACAAGAGAGGAAGTAATTTGGGGCATTTTTAAATTTTATCTTTGGGTTTCTACATTGCATTCATCCAAATCTTGCTCTTGATGACAACAGGTGATGTAAACAATATAAACCGACACTGTAAAGTCATTGGATTTTTTTGTCGCAAGAAGTTAGCTTTTATTTTTGGGACTCGAGTCAATGACATTTCACTCGAGTCCGGTCTTCTGATGAGGGACTCGAGTCAAGTCATTGGCTCACCATGACCCCAGTCGAGTCATCAACCGGTGCCCGTCAGGACTCGAGTCGAGTCGCCAAAAAATGACCGGAGTCAGACCAAGTCAATTCATTGTTTCGAGTCAATACAATTCTGGCAGTGTGCTTGCACCAATGCCTGGTTTTGGCTAGTAAAGGTATCAGAACTGGGCCGTCACTCAACGTAGAATGTTGATGGGCATGAAGGCTCGAGTATTATGCCTCATCTTTTTGTTGTTAATTTCAGCCCGAAAGAGACGGAATTATTGCACTCAGGGACGACTGATGATGGAATCGAAGTGCGAACCTTCCGAACGAGAGAACTTGTACCTCTACCCTTTGGGTTTCACATACCCATCACCTTCGATGCAACAACTAAACTGACAAAGTAAGATGGTCCATCTCCTTTTTTTACCCCGACAAATCAAAGAAATATATTGATTAACAATGTATCAAAGCTCAAAGTATGCACATGAAATTCGCTCTTAGCAGCCATGGAACACTTATACAAGTACATGTATTTTGTGTGGCAAGCATTCGTCCGTAAAACGTCAAAAGCGGTTGGCAGCAGCTAACTACAGCTCTGGTAGTGTCCGTTGATTAAGTTGTACATTTCCCTTTCCACTGCAGACCCAACAGAGAACTGGTTATTGAACTAGCCGTAATAGGGGGAACAAAAGGGACTTCCACCTGGACTCTGGCTGCCAACAAAGGCACAGCAGGTGCTGCAGTGGGCACGCTAGTGCGCGAGGAATTCACCTTGGAGTGTATGTGGATCACCTGCAGCTTCGTGGAGGAGAAGGCGAGGACGTCTCACGCCGAACTCTTTCGGAATATGAAGAATGACCTCGACGGAACGGGGGAGGTTTGAAACGACTGTCCCTTCGCTTCCGCGGTGGCATTGCATCAGAACCTCTGTGGCTTTAATCCAGTTTTTACGGCTTTAAATTTGAAGTCGCAACGAGCTGGACATGTCCGTGGCACTCACAATCGGCACACTAGTTGTGAAAATGACGTTCATCACCAAGGTTATCTGCTACCTTGCCCTTCAGCTCCTTCGGATGACGTAACTATGTGAGGTCCTTTGTTTTTGTGGACCACCTTGATAATGTTTCTGGTTAGGGGTCGCCAAAACACCCCCCCGACAAGCTGAGGCATAACCCAGCTCACAACCACCCCACCACCACTGAACACTGCCACTGTGCCAGCCATGCCAGCAGCTTTTGACCATGTTGTAGTGTTTTCTTTGCAATTAACTACAAATTATCAGTGAACATGAAATAGAAAGAAAAAAACATATGACATTAGATTTACTTTTGCCGTCGTGAAATATTTTTTTAAAAGATTTTGATGCACTTTACCATTTTTCATGAAATGTTTGTAATTTTATTTTGTCACTCCAAAACATCAGTTTTCAAAGTCTTTGTACGAATTTGGCTAAGACTGGCCACCAACATGTTGACTACCACAGAACAGTTAAATTTTCGAAAAACGAAATGCACTGTTTCATCACAAGGAGTGATCATGAGATTTCATAAAATACCCTTTTGTGTAACTTCCGTAGTAAAAATGATTCAAATAAAACACAAAATCTTATAAACAACTTGGCTATTTATTTCAAATTAAGTCCAGAAGAAAGCGTTCGATAGGGGCAGTAACTGCACATGACACTAAGGGCACACAGCCTAGTACAAGCAACTGCGCAAGCATTAAATTTGATGTTGCTGTCAGGCCATACGAGACACCAACGATATCATGAATATTCAATTTCCTATACTTCAGTACACAACGTTTGAGGATGCAGATTACCAGCGACAAATTACGGAGACGATCATGGGGTACAAAGGGGACTTATGATTGTGAAACAGGTGGTGCATAGCAAGCATTCGCTGCGCCCTGGCTATGGGCATACCTGCCATGCCAGAAAGCACTTATTGGCCAGATGTTATCGCCCGGGCTGTTCAAACTCCTGTGTCCTCCCTCCATGTTCTGACCGAGTCTGTTCTGGGATCTGAGATTAGTTTGAAACAGCTGTTGTTTGCCTTCAGAGCCAAACAAAGCGATAGCGATTGATTACCAACCATAACATCAGCGGCAAGAATTGCTACACAAAAAGGGATCAGGTTTGATTGTTTACACTCGAATGAGGCTTCCCTGGAATGCAGGTTTCTCAGGACTGGTATGGTCTCTGGGCGTGTCTGCTGTTCAAGCTCAAAATAGGTGGATGGAATGATAACTACATGCAGCCTTACCACGCATATCGGTTGTGTAATCTTTTATTCATGAAAAAAAGTCGTACTTCCACTGCAGTGTTGGTGTCATCAGTCTCAGATAAGGGAATGAGCAGGATTGGGTACATAGACCGAACACCAATTCCGGTTGACGTGCTTTTTTTTGCGATCTATAACGTACACGTGTACGATGGTGGATCAATCGAAAGACGCACTAAGAGATATTTCATATACCGTAAAATGAACATGAATGTCCCGATGCATTCAATGACTATTAAAAAACGACATCACAGAAAGCCCATCAACAAGAAAGTGAGTTTGGCTCCGGCAATGTCAAAGTAAAAAATAACTTTCTAGAAAACATCAGGAACTGATAGCTACAAACACATCACAAATGCCTAAAATTTGAAGAGGGAGGCCTAGCCTCAAACACGTGCCATCCAGTCAACTTTGTTCTTCAAAAGTCTAACTTTTTGAAATTTGAGAGAACATCACTGCACAACATCATTTAAAAGTCGATTAAAAATAGGCCTACCTTCCTTTATACCCTCTAATATCTGTTCATGAGGGTATATCTGCAGAACAGATAAAACACATGCAAAATTAAAAGAGGCATCATAAAATTCTCCCCTTTATATCAAAGTGTTACTAAAAACACACTCCGTTCGAGGTACATTTAGGGGTATCTCCTGATCGGAATGAGGTGTACGTTTTAGAATTTTTGTTATGGCTTTCAGCTGTATCATGACGTCATCGAAATTCCTTTCTCTTCCTTGAAATATACCAGATAGGTACAAGGTGTCATTACAAACTATTAGGGAAGTTCAGTTAATAGCGACAGTTAATAGCGAAACAGAGATATCTCCGTCTGTTAGAGAGATCTCTCTATTTGTAATAGAAATATCTCCGTTTGTAATAGAGATATCTCTATTTGTAATATTTGTAATTGAGATATTTCTATTTCGGGATAAATGGCAATTCTGCACACCATACGTGATCATACACGATCAACACGACCACCTAGGGCTTTTACGCAGGGAACGCACATTGGGGAAATCAGGAAGTGTACATATTAAGAGTTTCATGGTAACAACAATTTTAAAATGACTTTCACTTTGGCTACAAAAAATGCCGAGGGTTATACTCAGTAGATTTTGCATTTAACAAATACTCCACGTTAAGCACGTTAAGCTGATGTAGGCCGCGCCTTTAGTATAAAATATGATACAATCATTTTTATGAATCCTACACAACCGTAACCGTAATTAAACAGTCATGTACAAGCCACGCGTGACGTTCAGAGATGTTGATGTGTGTCCTCTCGATTTAAGCAACACTTTATAAATCGGTAAAATTCCACAACACGTCCTACATGTGAAGAACTGCTGACGGAATTCAGAAATCGTTATGTGGAACGAAAGCGCTGGACATTTACAAGTCGTATGTAGGCCTACATTGTCATTTCTCCAACCCATCAGCAAGTTTGGCGCCGGCTGAGACCCACGACCACGCGTCACGTGCTTCCAGTTCAAATTATGCAAAGGCAGCCACACAGTTTTACTGATCAGAAACGCTCAATATTACTACGTCGAGTGCTGATGATGTGAAGGAAATAAATATTTGAGTTCATTCTCAAACAAAAAGTCCTGAAACTGTCACTATGTGGGGGAAAATTATTCACATAAAAGAAAACTATTCAGTAATCTGAAGAAACGATGCATAGGCTTAGCAGCGTGTTGAAAGTGCCTCAAACCTTAAATTGTCCTGCCCAAGAAAATGTTAAATTGATAAAAGCCAAACCAACGTGGACTTGGGGGATGTTTTAAATAAAAATGCCACCAGTTACACAATCACTTCCACTTGAAGAAACTGTTAAAGGGTAGCTGTAACCAATTTATTTTCACACGAACTTTCAAAATGCCCCTTTGTGTCTCAGTTAACCTCATTTTCAACTTTGGTTTCACTATTTCAAAGGGCATTTTACACATGTACTGCCTTTTGGGATTTTATGCTAATTACATTTCCATATTCATGACCAAACTGTGATGTCATCTCAGGAAGAGATCCTCAATGCTACATTGGTGTGCCCACAAAAAGTCCCGCACTCTTTGTAGATTTTGCTGGACTCGGTTTTCTCTCCTTTGGTGATTCATTGTTTACGTACAGCGCAATAAGTAATCATCAATCCCTTTCTCTGAAAAGTTTTCGGTGAGTAAATTCCAATGCACAGAACTGTATCTTCCCTAGAGGAGGACATCGTTATCCATTACAGCATGGATAATTTTGAGGGTTTAAAAAGTGCACCTTTCGGTGCATTTAACAAAAATGTGAATGCAAAAGAGTTTCCACACATTAAAAAAAGAGTACAAAGTGGCAGAAAACTTGTGTTCTCGGAAAAATTAATTGCAGCTACACTTTAAACAAAACAGCCGCATGGCAACAGTTGAAAAGGACAGAGGGGGTACTTCATCACCAAATGGTTAACGAGTGACGACTCACTCTTCAAAGGTGGGAGGAGCCAACTCTAGTTTAAGAAACCAACACAAAGAAAGAGGGAGTGGCAAATGAGCAAGCGATCAATCATCGTTTTTCATTGCAGGAGAGTTTTTTAAGTGTGGGCAATACGTACACGTGCCGTTTGCACATTACGGCATTTAGGGCATGAGGACGCGGAAGACGTTTTTCAGTCCAAAGGCAGTTTTACGATAATGACTTTCATCTGTTCCGTGCCCATGAAGTGACGATTTGCGCAGCTTGATAAGTATATGCTCCAAGTTCTGTGCGCACATTGAAAGGTTTCAACGGTGACAGTAAAACTTGCATGGTCAATTGGAGAATATTTCAGTGGCTTGACAGGTTCTCCATACCAGATCGTTGTACAAAAGAGTCACGGTACATACAGGCGCGTGTCTCAACCTTACAAACAAAAACATCCTTTGATGAATAAAAGCTGCATATACATACACACATGCATGTACACATGTACATGTACAATACGCGATCAAAAGTTATCTTTGCATTTTGTATGGTCTTTAAAGTGACAAATTTGACATGAGCAGCACGAATATTAAGAAACTTGACAGAGACAGTTAGCTGAATCACTGTAAAAATTGGCACAATGTGGAAAAGAGGGCAGAATTGTAGGGGTGAGGTCATTAGTGTATCCGAGTTTGTTTCTGCATTCAATTGGGGACCCTGAACAATTGAGGACAATAAGGTCCCCGATTAACAGAGGGTCCCCGATTGACAACTGTGTACAAAACATATGGGTGGTCTTCTAAAGAAGTTAAAGAACAAACAAAAGAGGAACAATAGGGGGTCCCCAGTTGCAGGCAAATACACACTTGAGTGCGGGGGTTGGGGGTGTCCTCTGAGACATGTTGCTTTCTTTTAGGAATTGAAAGCACCAACACTTTAGAAACCCTCCAAGGCAGGAATGGGGAAGTACAATGCAGTTGAGGATTCTTGTAGGGATGAAACACTTGGGCGCTCCTTAGAGAAAAATTCCAACTCCCCCCCACCCCCCCAACTCGAAAACTTGGATACATGTTGGTGGGGGTGGGGCCATCTTACATGTAGCGTGTGCCCAGCTTCTTGTGAACCCCTGGGTGTGCGTCATCAGTTTTCACACACAGTACGCGGATTTAAGTCTACTGATGGGAGCCGGGCACACCCACTGACGGGTACTGGTATATGAAGTCGTAAGCCAGGCCCAAGTAGAAACAAGGGTTAAATTAAATGCAATTTCCACTGGACTGGGGGGGGGGGCTTTATCCTGTACACTACCATGTGAAATGCCTACATAGACATTACCAGTTGAAGTATCCTAGGCCAACTCACACACTACAGTGTTGCATGGCTGTCTCTAAATCCACACATGTATGTACACACTACATTCTTACATGTCAAAACATGTAAACATCAGATGAGACAAGCAGAAGAGAAAGGACGGTGGCAGAATGAACATGTGATGGGTGGATCTGTCTAAACAAGGTCCAGTAGAAATAAAACAGTGATTCTGTGAAACAAAACGTACATGTATATTGTACATGTACGAATATTGCACCTTGTGAAATAATGTACAGGTATATATAAAAAATACTGATTCTTATAGCAAAACAATACCACATGTTTTTACATTTTGATTTCAAAAGAGCTTTTAGTTTTGTTTTCCCAATAAGCCATTTGCGAGTTAAATTTGAATAAAATCTGGTGCACTGAGTTATCTGACTGCACATAAACATAACAATTTGAATTCCCCAGACTAAAGACAC
Organism: Acanthaster planci; assembly: GCF_001949145.1. The sequence goes on along the minus strand of NW_019091484.1, from coordinate 830,493 downwards.
TGTTGCTATGCCTCGTGATTCGGGGCAAGCTTTCGCATAGCGACCACCATCTCTGGAATGGACTGGTTCCTCTGTGCCCTTCTTATCCATTGAGAATAGTGTATTGTTGCAAGGCATCTCTTATGTAACTAAGCAAAAGCTTGCCCCAAATCACGAGGTATAGCAACAGTGGTTTTAGTATGGAGAATTCAAGTTGTTTTGTTCAGGTGAATTTAAAGAACTCAGTGTACCAGATTTGGGTCAAAGTTAACTCGCAAAAGGCTTATTTAGTTGGGGTATGGTGCCTCGGCACGGCGTGCAAACTTTGGATTTTTGGGCCGTCTCCTCCCGTAGGGATTCTGTGGGTTGGCCTTTGGTTTGCCCTGGTCATCGCCCGCGTAGCCCTCCATGACAGCCTCGTCGGGAGGCAGGTGTTTGGCTCCGCCCCTGCCCCTCTCCCCCTCTCCAAGGGGTGGCGCAGCCTTCAATTTATCCGGCCGCTCCATGACCTGCCGGACATTCTGGGCATAGCGGTCGGGGTTTTCCCTGATCTTGTCCTCGTTCTCCAGGACGCGCCGGTCGGGCGTGCCGTAGTTGGGTGGGTTGGCCCGCGGGTCGTAGCCCAGCTTGGCCAACATGGGCGCAATTTTTTCGATGTTGTCCATCACATCCTTTGGAATGTGCCCAACCCATTTCGTCAGAGCCTCCAGGTTGACTGGCTTGACTACTTGATCAGTAGACTTCTCCTTCCTATTTAAACAAAAAAAAAAACCTCCCATTAAAAAGAGCCTTACTTCCCATCACATCATGCCCATCACATCAAACTGCAATGTACAGTCTTAATCTTCACTGAGGAAACATGCGACGGCATGATGTGAAAACCGGTACACTACGATCGCGACAGGCAACTGCACAATCAGACACCACAACGCAATGCATTCTTGTGATCTTTCGAAAACCATACATAGGACAGCACACAGGTACATGTAAGCAAACTGTGACATCAATCAGTAGAGAGGTCTGTCCGAAAGGGACTCTGCATGGCCAACAGCCCGACGAATTTCCACTCTTGCGTGGTATTACCCAAAGTTCATTCCTGTGCGTAATGAGCCAGTTTAGTACGGTCAAACCTTGATGTACATGTACATGTAGTGGCCACCTGCGGTACCAGATGAACGTGACTATCACAGCAGGTGGTCACTATAGCAAGGCTGTACACATGAACACATACATGTACATGCTTACAATGTTTATAGACATGTACATACACATGCGTACATTCTGTGCTTGCCCACAGACATTCACTCTAACCCTCCTTACCAAATAAATGTATAACAGAGACTTTAAGTTTACATATACAATGTATTTCTTTCAAATTCTTTTGCTCTCATGACACCAGAACGACAAGAAGAAACCCACACAACTCTACATACATCTTTGATCTGGGTTGGCCGCAGGTCGTGTTACGCAGTGGCTGCAATAGCAAGATGAGGTTACGGTATGTTTATGTGAGAATCAAACTGGGACCGAGCAAAGGCAGCCAGATTAGCCAGGTGGCGGCGGGAGTGAGGTGCCCGCAATGGCAGGTTTGACTGTGTTTCAAAAAGTAAGGCCCTTCGGGAACAAAGAATGCCTGCGAGTTTTGGCATGAGACCACATTGACAAGGCAGATCTTGCGCACGCGAACTGCTTGTTACTGGGCACGTGCAGTTGCAAGACTACACTACTACAGTGCTTTCAAGTTGATGTGTATTGGCGTGCATGTGCTTAAAACTACATGTACCGTATTTAAAGTCGTACAGGTACTTACTTTGAGAGTGAGATGCCACCTGGTTTTCCCACTGTATCCTCATGATGAAGCACGTTGTCATCCCAAGGAATGTCCAGGAATGCCAGGATTTTCCGCATCCACTCCTCAGGATGCAGCACCAGCTTCTCGTAGAACACCGGCAGGCAGACGTCCGGTCCCAGCTGCATGCACTGATTGTACATGTTCTCAACGGCAAGGTTCCACTTGGTCAGGCAGTCCTTGTAGCTCTCGATGTTGAAGCCCGTGATGGTGACCTTGCGGGAGATGATGGAGTGCACGGTGGCCCGGCCGTCCCTCAGCATGAGCAGGTACTTGCCGTTAGGGAACACCCGGTGGAGGTAGACCATGGACTTCAGGACGAAGGGGTCCTTGTTACACAGCCGCCGCGCCGGCTCGCCGTGCTTGGCGATGATCTCCAGTATGAATGCAGACAGCGCGTCATCGATGACGTCATCGGTGAGCCCCGCCTCCACTAGCCGGCCGTGCTCCTTCGAGGATTTCATCCACTGGGCACGCATGCTGAGCAGTCGGGGTATGAGGCGGGTTTCCTCCCCGCATCGGACATCCGGGTGAGCATCCAGCATGGCACGCATCAAGGTGGTGCCGCTCCGGGGCATCCCACCGATGAAAATCAGCGGCATATCTTTGTCGTACACATACTCATGTTGTTGCTCGTCGTAAACGGCATGCTTTGCTTCTTTGGGCATCATGACAGTATTGTGTTGTCTGTCCACTGGACAGTTTGTTTGGATGACAAAGTACGTAATCGTGGCTGTAACCAGCACAGTAATGACAGTCTGCAGTTTACTGCGTCCCATGGTTCTCCTCATAGTGAGATCCAGAGGATATCAGGTACAAAAAAGCACAAATTCTGACATCTCATGTCATTCGTGAGGCACGTCTACATGTATGCCATCACTTCATTTGGGGTTTTATTCCATCCCCATCAGTAATCACGTTACTAACTTGTGCGGGAGGGTAAAAACCTGTCTTAAATACACACTGATACAACCAATTTTTTGAAAGACAGTCAGGTGTGTCCTTTTTCTGTCCTAGCAGACAGTCTTGCAGGCATTGCAACAGATGCAAGTAGAAAGTCTCACTCCACACTTCCACTAGCTGTAACCGTCGTGACTGCAGCCCTTCACTGGACGCTGGTTTCCCATGTGTCAAAGAACAGCACTGAGAGAACAATGCTTCATCTTGAGAAGCGGGCATCCATGCCACAGGAGCACACGTCGAAAGGCCTGAATGGAATTGCAAGAAAACCGATCTGCAAAATGTCATAAACTGTGGAAGTGCAACAGGTACATGTACGTGGCACAACACATGCAAAGAGGAGTCGATCTTTCTCACTAAGAGTACTCTGAATAGTCGGCCAAAACGTCATCCACACGTAACATTTTCTGAACAGCAATGCTGTACAGGGCGTGGATAATTCTTATTCCCTCTGAGGAAAAAGTTCAGGGGGCACACAGAACATTTTTCGGCACAATCTGCTACGGAGAAAGCTGATGTCTTGACAACATCTCTCACGTTCAAGAGTCTCAGACGCGCCAGCGTGTCACTGACCTCATCTGACATGGAGGTCAACTCACATGTGCCATACCTTTTATAGGTATTATCAAATGGACCTCTTCACTAATGGAAGGTATTCCTTTCAGAATTGTTCAGAATGACTGCTACAGAAAACTTGCAATGTACAATGGCTGATATCTCGACACCTTCCGCCATTGAAGGTACAGTCGAGAATGCCTGCTGGATTCGTCTATTGTCTGACTGAGGTATTACGATCAATGCACATTTTTTAAAGCCGCATGTACATGTTCACGTATAAAATTTCATTTCTACAGCTGGGTCTCCTAAGCTGCAAACAGATGGTGGCCTTGCTCCAATTGGAATTGCATTCTGACCTTTGATTGTGACTGCAGATATTCCACCTGCAAAACTTTACCGACAGTGCACCATCTTTCCGTAGGTATCCCCGGAGACCATGTTGCATTTGGTTGGTAAGGTCTTTACATGTGTGTAAAGGTGTGGCCTTTACTTGTACATGTACACGTACACTGTATGTGTGAAAACAAAAGGTTTCCTGTGGATATGTGAACATGTGTGCTTCGGTGTACATGTACATGTAGCGTACATGTACATTTACAATCAAATCACGGCCACTCAGAAGAGGTTAGTGAGGTCTTCCATAACTGACTAAATGTCTGAATCTGACCATTTTTGGGCCAAATACATTTGGAAGCAATCTCCTCAAAGCATGAATAAAACAAGAAATACTTAAGAGGACAGGGTTACATGTACGTGATAGAAGAGTCCAAGATTCTGCAAGTAAGCAGGTGTTACATTCCATCACAGGGTTGATTGCTTTCTCAACTGATACAGTTCCCTCCTGATATACATGTATTAAAGTGTCACGTTTATAATTAGATGTGTCCATGTATGTACATCTTAGGTGTCCACACATACATGTACATGTAATATGCAGCTTACATGCTTATACATGTACAGTATGTACATGTATGTATGTATGTAAGTGCATGTGATCTACTGCATCATGGTATCATGCAGCCTGTGATGTGTACCACTGGTCCACTACTGCTGTTGCATTGTCCTGGTTGTGGTAAGAGACATGCCTTGAGCCTAAACCCACTGTTAATTAAGACCTTAGTCACTTTCCCAAATAAATGTTGTTGGGGGGCGGGGAGGGGGGTCCAGGTGAACCTCATTTACACACCCTGCCCATGTATTTGACTCACACTGACTGTGTAAGTCCATGGTGTGTGACCCACTAGACCATTAAGCACATCCCCTGCAGTCACAACACCAAGGTCAATTGCATTTCCCTCCCTTAGGCAAAGTTCTACTTCATGCAACTGTGCATCTACCTCAGGGGTGGATCCAGGAATTTTTGGGGGGGAGGGGGTTCATTCAGCCTTTCTTCAAGGCGCATGCGGTACCCCAGACACTAGTACAGCGGCAACATGAAACCATGGCATCCCAGATGTATACAGAGGTCACAGGAAAAAGACAAGTGGAAGTGGCAAAGCCATGAGCACTGTTTACCACGGCACCGGTACTTGGTACCTGTTTACCAAGAAGGTTTATTTTCTTTACAATTCTCTACGATGTTGGTACATAGTAACTCTTCTCGTGCATAATGCATTACACGTTGTAGATACATGTACTCCCAAATAAATATGCAGAGACTTTGAGACCATTTGACATCACACACACTCACATGGAAGGCACTGGGGAACATTGATCATTTCCGCAAGCGCCCGGAACAATATGACACGAACTCATCATGGGACAGTAAATGCTGGACACTGAAAGCCACAAAGAGAAAGTCATTGACCACATACATATGGTCCAAGACATACTCACAAGTACTCGTACTTAAACGTGCTTACATGCTACCAGGCTCCAGCTTAACACGTTGACTGCCGACTAAGTGTAAGTCTGGATTCTGAAATTATGAGTATATACTCATAGGAAATGAAAGGCTATTGTAATGTAAATTGAACACACTGGCATCAACGACGAACACAGTGTGGCGGACACACATGTACACAGATGTGTAAACTGCTCATGTTCAAACATCTCAAAGGACACGTGAAAGGTGACTATTAAGCACATGCGCATGCGTACAAAGCTAAGCAAATGGAACACCCCTTTAAAATTATGCGTGGCAGTCAATGTGGTGAATTGTAAAAAGCAGCCTAGCTATCGGTACATATTTCAAATGACTTTTTAATGTTATTTCTCTTTTACATGTGTCCCTGCAGGTTTGTTCATGGTAATCTGTCTCCTGTGTGTTCAGTACAGTGATGAATGAGCCTGATTTTAACTTAACTTAATGTATCGTGAACAGTTGGTGCGTTTTGCTTTCACTGCAAAATGACCAATTTCTTATCTGAAGAAGAGCTAAAAGATAGTTATGTACCAGCATACAAAAATGCTTTCCATGTTAAATTCATAGTGGAATGCTTTAAATTGTATTACGTCAAATCATGTTTTTCATGTTTTAAATCATGCTTTGAAATCAAAAAGCTGATTGAAATCAAAACACGTCACTACACATACATGTATTTGGACAAAAACGAGTAGTTCTTAATATCAACACCGTAGACACTGAAGGGCTTACAGAATGGTATTTGTCATTAACAATGAACAAAACCTCAGAAAAATTACAAATCAGTGGGAAAAATGAACAAAAATCACAACCTTTTGCCAAAAAATTAAAAAGTTTGATTCAAATCATGTTGCTTTAAACTCACAAGTTAAATCGGCGATCAACACTGAGGTACTTTAAATCGGCCAGCCCTGTTGGTGGATGGATTGGTGAGGGACAAAACTGTGTATTTTTGCCGTCAATTTTTGAGTACACTGTACAAAAACGAGGCACTGTTGTCAGACGTGCAGATACGTGTATACATACACGTACATGTACCATAGATGGGGCATTTCCAAGACAGCATATTTTCTATGAAATCTGCACCTCAACTCCAAAACTTTATTTACGGGTTAGTTTTGCCCTTACATCAACATGTATACGCACAAACACTGTGTACTCGAAGCTTGTCTGGGAGCTTATGAGAAAATTCACAAGTCTGCTTGGGTGGGACTCGAACCCACGACAATGATTGGCATCTCCCCAACTTAATGTACATCTTGAAAATACTTGTAATTCACGATTCCAGATTTTACTCGATCTGGATGGCTTGAGGATAAAATATACATTTTTGTGCATTCACTGTCTTTTAAAGGATGTCACATAACCGAATATGTGGATACATAGAATGCTGGTGTACATGTAGATCTATGCTCTTTTTGCTGAGGGTACCTTTCTCAAGTTGAGCATCACTGTGCACTTATTTATGGGTAATTCCAGAAATTAGGGGTCCAAAAGTGTGACGTTTTTGTGTCCCTGTTATATCTGGCGGTGACCTCTGTTATTTGACATGGAATTGTCACCGAAATTGGTTTCAAACTATTACAATATGTTTGGCAGGTAATTTGAATTAATTCATCACTCTGATCATCACTCAAATCAAATGTGTTTTGAACTTACAAAATCATCTGTCAGAAGCAACAGGGACACACACAAAAAAATGGCCCCCTTATTTCTGGCATTATCCTCGTAAGTGCCACACACATTCAGCTCAGTGACATTTCTATGAACAGTTTGGACAGCTGGCATAGCTGGGAAAATGTGTGGCGAGGTAGCACCATACACGGGGCTGAACAGCAACCCTCAATTAGAATTTCCTGTCGGTACATGAACAATTAGCCCTTTTTCTTGTTAACAGGGAGCTTTTGACGCTCAAGCAGTTCTATTTATGTTGGAATTCCTTTAAAAACTCAAAGAATATGTCCTGTTACAGTACCAAACACCAGGACTCACCCTTTCAAAAATATATCTTGTGTAGCAATGTCTTGGCTACCATACATTTCAAAGGCGGCCAGCTGCGTAGATTTAGGCAGGAATTTTTGCACACACATGGTTGAACCCACTAAGAGCTACCTACTCCTGGGCACAAAAAGAAGTAACTCTTTCATGTGAACTGCTTCGACTACAGTTACAGACTGTAAGTTGCAGAAATAAAAATCAGCTCTGAAAAATTTCAACTACACTGTAGTTTTCTGGCAATTTTGTTTCAAAGCCCAGGTGCACAGAAATAGGAGGATCGAGGGTACATTGTACATTTTAACGGCCCAACGAAAAAACAACGCTAATTCTAATTTGCCCTTAAATGTTACAACAGCTGTCAGAAATTGACAACATGTCCCCAAAAGTGAAATTTAGGAAGGAAAATTCTGAAGCATTTACTTGAAAACACTTAGGCCTAGGTTTTTCAGTCTCATAGGTTTGTGTACAAGCTGGCATCAAATTAAGTGTTGTTCATAAAGTGTTGTTCATATATTTTTATGGAACTCTTTCCCAGACAAGAAAATCATCAGTAGAAATTGATAAATTGCTAAGCTAGGCTGGGGTTGGTGACACCGAAAAGTGCAATTTTATGTTTATTTAACATCCAACATCCGTCCTACCTGGAAGTTGGACCACGGACATGGTTGGACATGATGGATGGTGATCATGGTGGAATCATGTACACGTACATGTACACGTACACTGTACGTCTACATGTATGCGTACAAAGTACTAGTAGTGGTGCCTATACCATGTACATGTACGTGAGAGTGAACTCATGCATGTGTTCTTGTTCCTCCGTGGTTTAACCATTGAGCTACATGTGCAAAAAGGAAAACATAATGATAACTGACGTCGATTGACTCATGCTCATTCAACATGTTCAACTTCAACAAGACTTTGAATATGTTGACTTACTCGTCTACGCAGTGCCATGAAGGGACAGCAAACTACAGAATTTCGGCATCTGTCTACATTGATGTTGACACAAACGAACAGTGGAGCACGTCACAGCGATCTAGAAAGTGAGCAGATTCGGCCCATCCGCAGCATGTGAAGACGTTGAATTCACCTGTTCTCACCGTACCTTAGCGGGTTCGCTGTACGAAACTCACACATGTTTAAGCGCTAACAGCGCAGAACCGGCAAGTCAATGAGCTGTGCACCAGTGAAAAGTAGCTGGTAAAACGTGACCGACTGAGGGCGGCATTTTAGCACGAAGTGGTCTGGATGTGTCTTACCGAACCTGACACTGTTTAAGTTTCCCCTCGTAGGCTTACCACGGAAGCCAAGCACACGGTAAATGCAGCCAACATCCCTCGAGCGAAGGATGTTGAGTTATGAAATTCTCAAGCAAAAAAGGGTACATCATCAATGTGAAGATTAGGAAATTGCTTTCTGAAAGAAATATCAATCAGTTCACCATAAATTTAAATTTAACTGTTGTGGGCTGAACTAGATCACTAGGCACTTTAGTAACGATTTCTTAACGAGCACACCAGATTCTCCATAGTTCTGAGAAGGTAGAATCCACAGGCACAGAGACATAACTTTTTTACCTTGCAAAATTAGTTTTGGCCATGGAAATTATGTTCATACAAAAGCGTTACAAGCCTCTCTTCGTGCACCCCTGGGGAATGGCGCAAGAGTGCGACAGGTACAACCACAGGGAGGATAAAACCAGTTAATTATCGATTTGCTTCATCGCTATATGTCTTCACTTGCCTTTCGTCTCTAAAGGACTCTGTAGCACTGGTGAACTCTTACAATAGACTCAAAGTGTTTCACAAAGGAAAGAACCCGAGTCGATCAATAACCATCGACTCGGCAAAAACCAAGACGCCATTTCTGGTGAAGACTATTCCAAGGAGGAAAAAAAAAATAAAAACCAGGTGTATAAAGTTGTTGAGATGGAAACAAAAACTTCGTTGCTACTGTGTTTTATCTTTATTGTCTCCAATCCATGGGTCATCTATGGAGATGTGGTTGATACATACAGACGGCGAGTTGTTCTAGAGGTAAGCTTGTGAATGTGTAATTATTTGATGGCAACACGTATGTATTACCGGCACAAGAAATGTTGACCACAAAGTGAACTGACTACAGCCAACCAATCCAAAGTTTGAAGATCACTGGAACGGACAGTAGCAGCTCTAAAAAGCAACTTCATAGCAAAACTTATAGAGAATGAAGCCACATCATGGCAAGGACACTCCAAAGGTCCAATGTAACGCTGGATAACCCCCTCCCCCCAAATATTATTTTCGGGAAAGCCTAACAGAGCTTTTGATTATTATTCGAAACGGTGACCCAGTAAACATTGGCGTCAGGACTATTAGGTCCGGGGCCTTTTTCCTTAAAACAACTGTCTATTTTTTCTTCAAATTAAAACTTCAAGGGTGACAGTACCGTTTCTACAAATGCTAGTGCTTTCCGGTCCTTCAAAATAATGGCAACAAATCTCCGGGAGAGGTACCTTTCTCTCCTCCCCCGGCTTTATATGCCGTGAGGCCTACCAACAATCTGGAAAAATTCAGTCTTTTGGGGGCCGGGGGAAGAAATTGGATGCTTTAGAAAGAAAAATAATCAAGCCATCTCTCAGCTACAACAGAATGTATTCAGGACGAATGATTAATTTGGAGAACAAACATTTATTGTTTTTAGAATTACAAGTGTAAGTAAATTCCTAACACGTCTACTGAATATTTTCCACTATTTCCTGTCACATCATTCGACCGAAAACTGTTGTTCATTTTGCTGTCAGGAGTGTTCGGCGGGCAGCGACGGTCCCCCAGGACCACCGGGCCCTCCGGGCGTGAAGGGGGACCTGGGAGGACCCGGGGTTGCCACAACTAACTGGCGGCAATGCTCTTGGTGGATGATTAACGACGGACAAGACAACGGTGAAGTCCGTGTAAGCTAACAAATTCAATCAAAGATACGACAGTTTATATTTTCAGAATCTGTGGTTTACGAATGCCGCCTCTTCCCTTTTGAATCCAGAGGGTATAATGAAATCAACATAGGGAATACAACAGCCGATGAGGTGGAGAGTGGCTTAACACAGAAGGAAATCGGGGCGCTGTTCGAAGTAAAATCGAGACAAGGGCAAATCTGTACGCGCCGAGAAAATAGGCAACAAAACAATGATTGTTGCCTGTTTCACTGACTGTAGTGTCTTTGTGGCAAGAAATTGTTATTGTGGAACCAGTACAGAACGCACATTTGCTTAACAACATGTAAACAAAACCCTAACTACGCACCGAAGCAAATGCCTTTAATATAATCCCACCCACGAGAAATTCTCTTTTTTACAGTGTCTAGACAAAAATATCGGGATGAGTTTCATGACGTCCACTTTCGGCAATGTACATGTAGTTGAAACAGGGGCTGAATAATGCTTGAAATGGCTTTTTTTCTGGGAAGACAGGCGCGCCGAGGAGTGGTTGTGAGACGGGCTACTCTACTGAGGCAAACGCGTGGAGCCTCATACCTGATAGAGAAACCTAACCGTAGAATTCAAAGCATGCAGAATGCCAATTCTACCATATCAAAAAAGCTCCATCGGTAACACTCTTGGACATGAACATTTTAATATTTAATGCAGTATGACTTTTACATCAGAATTTCCAGACTGAAAACCTTACTGTTTTTCTCAAGTTGAAAAGCTGCTAAAGTAATTAGCTGCGGCACGCGGTCTACTTCCATAAAACCTTTGCTTTCTGAACAAGTCAACTTCCTAATTTCACTTAATCTACGCCTTTACCTAGACGTGTTCCTTCACCAAGGAATACTCCGACACTTACCTCTATGTGGCGATCTCCGGCAACCTCCGCGTAGCGTACAACAACCCCGCCTGCTGCCGTTGGTACATCACATTCAACGGTGCCGAGTGCTCCGACCCGGCCCGCATTGAGGCTGTGACGTACGCTGGGGGTTACAGCAACTACAACTTGCACAGACCAAGAGTGTTCTTTGGTAAGTCTCTCGAACTCCAAATAGCAAAGGTGGTTGGGTGGGTCCTGACCCAACGCGGCCATGGGGCGGCAAAGGAGACACCTTTGCTCTCTATCTGCAGTATTGGAGACAGAATCCTCAAAAAGCCCACTGGAAGCCACAAGACGGGAGTTTGCCCTCTTTCATCTTACATCACAACGTCACTTCAGTGAAATACATCTAATTTGAATTGAATAAAATCCATAGTAGGAACAAGCGCCAGGATTCTTTCTGGAGCAGGACTTTTCCGGGGGGGGGGCAAAACACTCATCACCTACAAACTGCCAAAGGATTAAACGGTGGAAGGGGGTAAGTGCCAGGAATATTTGTAAACAAATTGGTGATTTTCATTCCATATCTGCGTTTTTTGTTGTGTTTTTCTATCGCTTTACCTTTATCCCAAGTTTTATTTACACCCCCTACGTAACGCCCATGTCTGGGATATGACAAAGCTGGAATCTCCCTAAATGTAACATACGGGTAACTGAAGTTGCTAGGACACCACATCGGATTTTCGCCCTCTTTTTCAGCGCCATTAAGGATCGCTCCGACAGTTTCTTTTGCGGTTACACTTTCGGAGTTGTTCTGCCACCTTTCATGCGAAAGCGTGGAACTTTTACGGGTGAAAGAAAAAACTGTCAACAGTCGTTTTTAGAAACACATTCCATTTTGCCATCCCTGGACACAAAACGTGACGCCACTTATGTGAGCATCTCCATTCTTGCCGATGTCTTTCCAGGTTATTGCAAAAGCTTGTCATCTGGAAGTTACACCATCGGCTTGAGAGTGGGCAACTGCGCTGGCTACGGTAACTACGACTGCTACACTGGATGGAACAGTGCACTGCATTTAATGATAGAGGAAGTTACACAATCGCCTTACGATTAGATCAGCTTTCTACAGACGTGGCAGGAGAATACTTCAATCACACTCGCTGTAATGACAATGCCCCATATCGAAAGACCTCCGGATTTTCAAAGAAAAAAAAGGGATAAGTTATAGCAACCTCTCGTGCTCATGCATCTATACCTGAGGGAAGCTTCTGGACAGTAGGTCTGCGAAGTGTTGTGATCGAAACCGTCCCAAGAACAGACACAAGACCCATCACAAGGAACAGGAGCAAACCGGAATGTTTTTGTTGTCGTTCGTTCAAATAGTTGTTGAGTTAAAAATGCATTTCAGTCTTTAACACTGACGGTACGAGTCTACGACATCACACGATGGGGCTTTTCTCCTCGTGAATGCGGAAATTGGATCAGCATGTAAGAAAATCCCTACGACACCCTAAGAAATGGTAATTTAGAAAAACAAAAATGGGTCCTGTGAGTGCAATCCCAGGATACCAAGGAAAAAATTCATGGCATTTGCCCCTCATCTATTCCACATACTTATTTTTACTGCCATGTTTGTGGCAAGGTTCGTCTGAGAATCTGAAGTGCCGTAAGAAATGATTTACTTGTAAATAATCTGGTAACCTGTAAATAATGTAGTAAATGTGACTTAAATTTGAAAAGTTGTAGAGACTTCATAAGACTGAAGGAGATTACGATAAACACTGAATATTTATTTCACTTTTAAAACCTTAATTCTGCAACCGTGCCAAGCTAGCTTACGTGTTAAGTTCAAACCCGATTGTGACAATTGTGATCAGCATGATAGTTAATGAGTGATTCTTGTAACAAAGTGGATATGATTTGCATCTGAATGTTTTCACTTAACTGATTTTAAACAATCAGAATAATCCTTAATAATTATATAAACCTTGCTTCATGTACCCAAATATACAAATATAATCTGATAGTACTGTTTCAGTTATTCAAATACAATGCTGTGATATAAAATTACTTATGAAAGCCAAAAGAATGTTCATTTCCTAGAAACAAACAAGTATGCTACATTAAAAATGTATAACTGCATTCCTTAAAGGAAAGTTACGAAGTTGACCAGAGTAACTTTCTGTACTTCACCTACATTTTCAAAATAACCCAATGCACCCAGTGTTAAAGCAAACCTCCCCAGAGAGTCTTTTTCGGTTATTCAGAGGAAAAAAGTCAAGCTTGTCTGTGCCCCCGACTCCAGCCTCACTAGTACTGCAGCCCAGCCATCGGTAATCAGACTTACGCCAATGCAAGATGGCATATTTATGCAACAATACCAGGCTTTACATGTGCATCATGAACTTGTGAGACCTTGAAGCCTGGACAGTTATTTCAAGTCTGAATCACAGGCAGGTGAACCACACAATTTTGGTGTAACGGGAGTTGACTGTTAAAATACCCCCCTGCCGGCATCAACCAGAAGCTTAGCTTACCCCCCCCCACTTCCACTGAACCCACTACTTTTTATCCACATTGCAAGCGACGTCTCTCGGACCACAGCCATCAAACGGCTTCATGTGGGGGTTGTTAAGGTCTCGGTCATGAACGCAGACACAGCGCCAGTTGTTTGAGCCGGGGATGAAGTACCGTCTGGGCACACCCGTCCACTCCCGCACCACTCCGCCGCTGTAAAGCCAGAACCAAACAAAGTACTTGATGTAAGTGTGGCAAATGATGCTTTTTTGAACATTTTAGCAGTTCTCCACTTTGCAGTGCAAAAAAAAGAAAAGATCAACTGCACTTCCTGCAGAATGAGTTTGGTTAACAGGAAAGAAATGTGTTATCAACCAAAATATTTAAAAAACTTCAGGGTACAAGAAAAAGACAGACAAACCTATCCTAACTCACACCCCTCTCACATGCTAGGATTTGCACCAAAGAGGTTAGGATGATAGTTAAAATAACTGAATATCTGAATATTCAACCTTCTATTCAGTTGAAAATTCAACTATTCAACTGTACCAAATTCACACAAAAGCAGAAACAATATACATATATTTATAGTACAACGAGGAGGTGGGGAGTCTTTCTAATGTTTGGTTCCAATAGAGAGTTTGCATGGCTGCCATCTTGCAGGTCAGTGGTTTTGTTTAACAGGGTATGTACTAAGGAGGTTTCCCAGTAAACCAAAAGGACTACCCTGCAAGATGGCTGCTATGCAAAGCCTCTATTGGTGGTTTATTCCCTCTGCCCCTGTGAGATCCCACAAGAAGTAAAGTCACAGGTAAAAGTGGAAGGAAATGTAACATTTTGGCCTTATTTTAGAGCATGTGCCTCAGCTGCCTTTACATTACATTTCCTCGCAACACCTTGAAATTCTCTCTCAGAAATTTTTCCTTTATTTTTTAATAGATTTTCACCTTGAACAGTCAGTTTCAAAAGTAAGTATTCAAATAAGGTTAAACAATCGAGTATCTGAACATTCAATTCATCTGCACAGTCCTATGGAGAGAACAGTTCAGTATTTAAAAACCACAGAGCAGCACAATCACCTCTTATCTGAGCACCATATTTTGGTACCTTCCTTCTGATTCCAGGAGGAGTTACAAGGGGGATACCGTCTGTTCAGCTCAGCCTCTTTGTCTTTTTCTTTTTTTCCTACCTCTACCACAAGCAGGGCTTTCTTCAGTGCGTCCGTCGGAGCCCCGGTGGCATCGTAATACCTGCCGACCAGTTTACCTGCAATTGGAAAAGGGAATGAGATACCTGTAAAGTAGATGTGAATGAATGTCAGACGAGCACAGGTCACTCTGAGACTGAACTCATCGAGTATGACTTGGTTTCACAATTCTGAAATGTGGTGCTTCAAAGTTCAAAAATTTCAGTTTCTGTAATGCTGTGCTAAAGACGTCAGTGAAAGCTTCAGTAATCGTTTGCACGTTTTCTTCTTTATTGCTTGAGTTTTGCTGTAGGTTTTGTTTGCCTTGTTTTATGCATGACAAGACCTCCGATATCATGGCTGGCATTTCCCTGTTTTCTGTGTTCCTGTGTCAACTGTGAACATTTCAACAACACCCTCATTAACTTTGGTGATACACTCTTTGACGGTTTGAAAAAGCAGTTTGCTTCCTTTCCAGCAATTCAAAGAGTGCTATAAACAAGGTCACATCTTTCATAATAATGAAAGCATATTAAATAGTGACTTAACTTAAAGGAAAACGCTGCAAGGACTCACCAACTGGTGTGTATTCCTTCTTGTAAAAATCAACCCACGTCTCCACCTCTAACATCTGCTGTGGGCTGAGTCCCTCAACATCATCTTTTAGCCCTTCCTCGTTGAACTCCCCCGTAACGTAAGCCCTTGTCGCGTCCCGTCCAGCAAAGAACTCATACCCGCCCCCAGGTCCGTAGTGCCGGGCCCCCTTCTTTACGTCAAACACTTGGCCGAAAACAGCCAGGTACAGACCCTTGCTCCCCTCATTGCCGTCGTACTGGGCCAATTCCTCCTTGCTGAGTAGTCTCAGGGGCTGTTTTGCGCGTGATGGAGGTATGCCCTCTTTCCCTCCAGATGTCCTGTGCCGGCCTGGTTCTAATGAATGCCCCAAGACTTTATTCAGTTTCTGACTGACCAGAGCAGACATGTCCTCCCAATTGTAGACTCCCAGCTGCCAAGCAATTACAGCAGTTACCACAACTGCCAGGGCTACTCGACCCAACATGGCTCAAGACACACTCC
This sequence comes from Acanthaster planci, assembly GCF_001949145.1. The sequence continues at coordinate 814,714 of NW_019091484.1, read as the reverse complement.
GATCTTGGCTTACAACTCCTCACAAAGCAATGGTGTACTCATTTACCACTTTTCCTGCAGCTAATCACAGAAATTAAAATTTTGTCAAGTTCATGTTAATATTTTGATGATGCTATCAAGTACACAACTTCCCTAAACTCATTTGAAGTAATAAGATGCAGGAAAAAATACTATTCAGTATTCTATACAACAAGATGCTCATCTACTCATCAGATGCTGATCCTAAGTAATATGTTTCTTTATTGATGATTTGTGTGTGCCAGTGAGGAAAAAGTGAAGATGAAAATGTGGAATTTGTGACATCTTCGAAAGGCTAACTGTACAAGGACACCTTTTTTGACATGGTAAATAAGCCACTGGGAAGCAACATGTCCTAAAAATGAAAAGTCAATTTTGAATGTATTTCTACCTCCACCATCATGTCCATGGAATTTGAAGCCTTCACTTCTTAGAAAATACTGAGAATACAGTCTCAAAGTATACTAGCGTTTGCATACAAAACAAAAACGTTACACGTCCAAGGGCGATAAACTACTACTAATCTCTAAGTGTAGGGGCTATACCAATAACATAAACTTGCGTATCGCAGGCCCGACACTAGCTGGCGACAGGGAAAATCTGTCCAAGGGCGCGGCCATGATAGGCTCTTTCAGCCTTACAAAATTGTTTAAACATCTCTTGCGATACAATCAAATTTCAACAGTTTTGAATAATAAGTATAATCGAAGAACATTTTCAAACAAGGTATATTTAGATGTTTTATCGCTTTGGCAGTTTATTTATTAATTCTCAAAATGTTTGAGATTGGGAAGTTACGGAAGCTTATTGCAGCCACGTTTGAATTATAATGTACATTGATTTTGTTGTTGATCGAACGAGTAACTACGAAAGGCCAATCGTGTCAATGAAGTATAAATTTCCAGCCTGACACTTATACGAATTACTAATTCATAATAACGAATTGATAATTCGAAATAACGAATAACTAATTCGTCATAACAATTACATCGATCCTCACGTGATTGGAGGTATGATGCATGCTTCATACGTCTAATCGCACATACATCTCTGTGATTTAGGCCTATTAAGTAAAACAAATTCGTAAAATAAAGAGGCTGTTCAATTAAATTACCAAATGCTGTCACATATCGATATAGTTTCGGCTGTGAGAACACGAGAACCACCGTTACTAAATTTAATATCACACTCCGACAACAAAATACACGCACACAAAACATAAAGAGCGCCCTCTAGGGACTCTGTGGAACAGTACGTACATGTACATGTAATTCGTTATTACTATTAGTAATATTACGAATAAGTAATTTCGTTATTTCGAATTAGCAATTCGCTAATACGAATGTGTCAGGTTAAAAAATTGTACTTCATTGGCCTTTTGTCAGTAAGTTCGGGTCCATTTGGCAATCACGATATTCTATTGGTCAAAGAGGAACGTAACACCTAAATTTCCGCGAGCGTTACCACAGCAATTACGGACACGATTTCTGTTGCATCAAAAGTTTTCTTTTTAAAACTTTGCTGGCCAGCAGACCGTTTTGCAACCTGGAGCCAACTGTGCAAGTTGCACGACCGCGCTAGGCTCCTTCAGGCGTCGCAGAGGCACGTCCAACGTACAAAACCAGTTTCCTGACTCAATCACGGACCGGTTTACATCAGTTGCCATGTGTAGTGGGCGATGTAGCCTGGCCAGTCGTTATACCCGGCCGCCCAGAACTTAAGCTCCTCGTCAGCAGCTCAGTGGAGCGTGGTGCACGACGAAACCCTGAATTCTTGGGGTAGTGCGGGCCAGTCAGTGTCAGATGATGTCATCACTGCGACAGACGCAGCGGTGTATCCAGGATTTAATGGAGTCTATTCGGCAAAATGGGAGTATTTCCGAGTCCTGAAAGCGAAGTCCATTTTCTCGTCCATCTGTAAAGGGAATCCCCGGGCCCCGAAGTACACCAGTAGTGTTTCGAAAGTTAATTGGCACCGCGTCTCCAGTAAGTTGAACTGGCCGCTCCTGCTGGACACAATTTGACATAATGACGAAGTCTAACAGTTGAAATTGGTTAGGCAACAACTTAAGTAGTACACGTACTTTGATTACCACCCGCCTTTGCCACCGAGGTTCGAATCCAACTCAGGTTGACAATTTAGTAGCCTGGTCCCTTGTGTTTCCTTCCTAACTACATCATAGTGCCGCTGAACATTTCCCCATGGTCTACTTAGTAGGTTTAATCAAACTTGCTCGATAAGGGCCTGTGTTTGTAGTTGTTTGCAGGTCCTTTTTAATTAATATTATATAAACCTAAATAAAGACATCTACTGAAGCCCTTCAATTACCCAGTCACCTCATAACCTGCTTGTTAAAACCGGGCCCCAACGACCAAGACAGAGACCCAAGCCTTAATGAACCATATCTGATGCCAAGACTGAGACCACACTAAATCTTGTAGCTGAATCACAAAACAAAAAACACAAGCGTTGAAGAAATGCACCCCAGGTTTAATTATAACTACCGAACACTTTGTACTTGAGAATCCTTATTTTCATATCAACTGCAATAATGCCCTCTGAACTGGAATATTAACATAATGTCTGCTGTCACAGGAAACGCTTCACTCGATAGTCTTGTAAATAGAAATCAAATTTTCCAAAGTTATGTGATGCGTTTTCCCACTGACGCTGAACTCCCGGTGATCTTCATAACCCCATTTAATTATATCAGAAATATAACATATTCAACGACTGAAAAGGCCAAGAAAAGTGAAATATCTGTGGCCCTCGTGCTCATGAACTTCGGCAATGGTCTCTGCACAGAAACATGTACAAAGGCGTCGTCCTCCTCACGTGCATGCACAACGTACCGCCATAACGTGGCCATATCAGTGTAGCAAGGTATGAGACGGAGAGAACCCCCC
>NW_019091484.1:796937-807921 GCF_001949145.1 Acanthaster planci | reverse complement strand
GCAGCAGATTGACCTCTTCAGTTCAGGGTATAACCTGCATGAATATCGAGGGACAAAGAAGTCTAGATGCCTTTTCAATCTAAATAGTATCAGCCAGGATCTGGTCATGTCCATGACAAGTCCATTGCATGTCTTGTCACAAGAAATGAGTTAGTTGAAGAGCTACTCAAGAACAAGTTGGTGCACTTCATCTGAAAAGCTTGGGACTCCATTTGTGACTGGGTACTTTTAGATGGATTTGCCAACATCAGCAGGGTATTTCAGCATTGATTCACACGACCATTATAAAGGAACCAACTTCCACCATATACTCATAGTAAAATCTTTCCTTTTTTTTTTTTTTTAGAAAAGCCCAACTTGACCTATCTGGGAGACTTGTCATTATGGAAAGTCCAGACCAGTATTAACCATGTTAATACAAACCTTGAACAAAAATAGTTTGGGCCTGTTTAAGATCTCATTACAAAAACCAATCTCATAGCTCAACACTTGAGTATTCAAAGGCTGAGTTCAGGCAGCTTGTTCTTGATGTTCAAGAACAGCTCAATTTGTTGTTCATAGGTGGGGTGCTCATATGCCAGGAACGGACAACTGTTTATCACTGGAAGTGGCAAGCAAAAAGCTATGTACATTCTTCAAGGCTTATTGTTTGGAACTGGGCTGAATTCTCTTCTATTTAACAAAAACATTTATTTCTGTGTTATGGGAAATTATTAATGTTAAGTTTGCAAAATGTCCAATTGTCGCTGGCTTTGTAGCCATCTCGCTATTTTTCGCGGCTGTTCAAAAATCAAATCCCGCAAGTTTTCCCTGTGTTCCTGGTAAAGCCCTGACGAGGTGCTGTGTGATCCTGTTCCGAGAACATTGCTCTTGGGTCATGTTCCTGCTGTTTGAGCTCAAGAACAAGAAACTCGTGTCAAGAACAGCCTGCATACACTCAACCTTAGAGTACCAATTAAGGTGTGATGTCATTTAGAACTCGTAAATGCTATATTTTACAAACAAATGGAGTACGCGTAGTCCTACAGTACTTAAACAGTTGACAAAAAGGAGGACACGTAGAACGACGTGCATCATAGCTATATAAAAACATCACATTCAGAATGAAGAGACATAACATGGGAAGTTGAAATCTGAACCACAGAAAAATTGATAGAATAAATTACAAATATTTAGGATATGCATATGATGGACTGGCCCCCTATCTGGGGCTAATGATTCATGTGCCATGTCGCACAGATCTACCAAGTCGACCATGTATTAACAACTGTGAACACATGGTAATCATGGTAATTGTGAACTGACATGACTGAGGTAGGAAAACATTGCACTCTTGTGCTGTTTAACATCAAATGGCAGGACTACCCCTACTTGCCCTAGAATTTATGAAGGCCCAACTCTGGAACAGTTAGATCATGCGGCTCGTCTCTTCGCTCTGATCAGATCTGCCCCGTTCATTGTTGGCATGCGATGGTGCCAGGGCACCTCACCTGTCATGCCTGTACATCTCTACACGACAATTGACATCAATCATCGAGTAGGCCCCTATGCTAATCGTAGGTCAGCTAGCTGGACACAGGTCAACTCGTACCATATGACAACTCTGACGTACCATCAACTCAACATAACTGTACATGTACCAACGTACCTTTAGGCTTTACCGAGTCGCACCTTTGACAACTCGTACACATGTACCTCCAGTAAAGACAACCTTCACAGAAATCAGAGCTAATTGCTCAGAGCATATTATTGTTGTAATTAACTTGAAGAATAATTTGATTTTTAATCATGTGTTTGTTACCTAATTTGCCGTTTTGGCTACTGCGTCGACGTCGTGCATCATGTGCGCGCGCGGTCAGCCAACTGGCACTGTGCAGAAAATCATGCTGCATGCTGGGGCTCGAGATCTCTCTGGGAGATTTATGAAGATTTTCCCTTGATACATGTATGTTTGTCAAATCTGATCTTAAACATGCTAAAAAGGAAGAGCAAGAGAGTTACAACCAAATCGTCAAACATGAAGGTACGAGTGGTCTAAACTTGAGGTACAAGTTGCCCATGGTACGAGTCATCTGAAGTAGGCCTACGAGTCAGCCAACGTACGAGTAGCCCAAGCTACGAATTACAGACAGCTGTGCCTGGGCGATCGGATAAAGCTCGATATATCGGCGCGCAGGAAATCTTGTGGAAACATGCTCTCTTCAAGTACGACCAAAACAACCTAAATTAAACTGATGAACACAGAAAATACACACATAGACAAGATACTAAGAATTAACGTGAAGAAATTTAGCAACATTGATGTTTTTTCAATGCGTGATCACGTACCAGTTGCCGCGGCATGAATAGACTGGTTATCACACTCCATAACGCATTCTCTAACGTGTGCGGCGCGGCGGGAACCAGCGCTTTGGGCACGTGTTTTTACCACAGCGACAACGAAAAACACGAAACAAAGTGAATTTCTAACTTGCAAATAAAACTCGCTGAAAAAATTGGGTGCGGTCAGGAAATCGGAAGTATTGTTTTAACCTCTGCAGGTTGGATTCTCTGATCGTTATTTGGGTACTCAAACGTCGATATTTTTACTCGTTACATCTAGGCCTATGCCTCAGTTATACTGAAAGAATAATAATCGATGGGGGAATGGATGATGGGGGCGAAGTGACCAACACCCTTTGTAAATGTCAGTTGAAACTTGTCCAGAAAAAGGAAAAATTTAATAAGGAAGGCTACCACCCCCCAAAAAATTAGAGAAGAAAACCAGAAATATTTCGAAAAGGAGACCTAACAAGTTTCATTAATTACACCCCCAAAAATACTAACCAAAGCCATCATTCCCCTACAAAATGAAAAAAGTCCAACAATGTTTTCCAAGAGCCCTAAGAATAAATTGAAGTCTACAACGACAGTTGGCAGCTCATCAGTGCTGGCATCCAAGAGCAGATCGGGGGAGATGCCCCCCTGAGCCATTTTTTTAGGTGTTAATGTTCTTGACAAATCAGAAAGGCGATATTCGTCACCCCCAAAGCGTATAAAGAGCCCTCAAATGTAGCTTCAATCCTCAGAAAGGTCATAAATGATGACAGACTATGCCGCCCCCTCCCCGTGAAATGATTCTAGGTCTGCCCTGACACGTTCTGCAAATGGTTTACCCTCGAACTTGAAGATTTGAATATCAGAGCATAGAGCTAGGAACACATAGAGGCTGACCCATACGGTGCGTTCCTTCCAAACATTCCAATAAGAAATGATTGGAAACTTCGCTTGAGAGATCTATCCAGTGGTGAGGGTGCTTCTCTGGTGTCATCCCTAGAGCTGTGTCTTGGGAAAATTGCGACATGAGTGTCTCAATTGTTGGAGCCAAAATGGTGAGTTGTGCGTCAGTGAACATGAACAATCAGTACACAATAGCTGCATGCAGCAGCCACTTTGGTTCCAAAGTCTGAAGTTAGCGCTACTCTCTCTCAACAGTCCAACACAGATAAGAGGCGCACTGTTAATACAAGGTCATATTTACAAAGACAATTTTAGGCCTCGATTCTTTGTTCTTCCATTACTGCTAATACAAGGTAACTATTATAACAATGTAATCTGCGAAGTCCCAGAAACCGTGTTGTAATAGTGTTTCACTGTATACAGCTCTGGCCACCCCCGTGCGAACAAATTCACAGACCTCTTGCACACCTGATTTCCGTTAACTTGCACAACAAAAAACGTGTACATATGACTCTTGACAAACAACGTTATTATACACAAGAATTTATTTTTGACACATTTGACTTTTCTTCTATTAAATTCAATATTAGTAATTCGAATTAGTGTTACATCCGCCATAGATGAATGGCATATTTTCCAGTCCTTGCGTGCATAACATTCCTATTGCTTTAGCATTGTGACACGTTCTCTTATAAACCTGGGTGTGTCGACGTCGCAGCGGAGCTTTACTTTCCACGAGGGGCGTATCATCTGCTGCCGCTCTCCAGCTTTCTACCGATCGTCAGCGGCTCGCATGGCCCACGCCCAAGGGGCCGTGATACGGTCAAGACAAGCTAAGATCAAGTCGCTTCAAGCCTGAGCTCCGGCTTTCATTCCTGTGAAGCCCGCTCAAGACAGAGACCAGCCGCTCATCACCGTCCATCAAGACCATGACGGTCAGCCTGGATGACCACCATTTCCCGCTTGGGACCCAATACCGACCACGGTGACTGTACCAGGCTCCCATCGCAACGCGACGCCCCTCCACACATTTCAGTTAGACACCGGTATCCCTTTTATTATTCCATGCATTTATGATTGTATAATTTGTCCTTTGTAAATAGAATACTTTTGTTGGTTTTTCGAAAGATCAGTTTAATTTTGATTAAGTTAACCTTTGTCTCCGCTGTCCTTCCTTTGTGAGTTCTGTTTTTTAACAATTGGTCAATTAAGTACCTTTTCAAGAATGTGATTCGTTGACACAATCACTTATGTAAAATAAATACGTAAGCATAGCTGACGAGCGAGTACCATCGGCAAGGAGTAAAGGACACTGTATGCGTTTTAACAGCTGCAGTATATGTTGATTGTAGAGCCTTGCAACTGAACATAGCACCAAACACTCTCCTGGGAGTTTTCTCTAAAAATAATCTAGATGCAATCCATCTGCTGCTTGGACACTGTATGGATTTTAACAGCTGCAGTATATGTTGATGGTAGCGCCTTGCCACTGAACATAGCACCAAACACTCTCCTGGGAGTTTTCTCTAAAAATAATCTAGATGCAATACATCTGCTGCTGGGACACTGTATGGATTTTAACAGCTGCAGTATATGTTGATGGTAGCGCCTTGCCACTGAACATAGCACCAAACACTCTCCTGGGAGTTTGCTCTAAAACTAATTTGGATGCAAAACATCTGCTGCTGTTCTGTGCAGTAACAGTACATGTACATGGCAAAGCGTGATCGCTCCTGTTTACCTGCTTAAGTTGTGTGGTGCACTCAACCCCGCTCACTTGATGAATATTAAATGCAGGCTATAAGTTTTCATTTGAATGCATACAAACCCACAGCATCTCTACGTATCCCCTGTAAAAATGGCCTACAAGTGTACATCTCTCTAAATGGTGAGAAGACATACTGTAGCCACAACTAAAATCTTTCGGTTTTAACTATAAAAATAATCTTATACTATACTGCATAGATATCTAAAATAGGTAGTTTTCCTGATAAACAAATTTCCTTCAAATTTTTGCCAAAATTGGACCAAATTAAAAATTCAGTATGAGTTAATCAGCCCACAGACTACAAACATTGCATGATAAAATATTTTAAATTAAACAAAGATTTTTGTGAAAGATTCTTCTTTGGGTTCTTAGGAAATTTATGCAATATGATAAAGGATAAAAATATTCTTGTGGAACTGCAGCAAGAACTTCTGAGCTAGTCCTGTATAATGCAGGAGAGATTACTGAGTTGCTTAAGACAGAGTGCAAATAAAATTCTATCAAATGGGTGTGAAAGTAAGAGTATTTAATGTCCAATCATTAACCGGACTTCAATTTATGCAAATTCATGAAGACTAATCTAGTGCAGCCAATTAGATAACATTAACAGTTGTCCTACCCTCAAGTTGTAGGCACCATCCAGGTATTCAAACCTTAACACTCAATACACATCTGATGTAGCATGTACATATTGTTTGTAACGTGTCGGTTTGAATAAATGATAAAGTCATCAGTCGTCAGCAACCAAAACATTCACCTCAGGAGCCGTAAGCTTTGATCAAGAATCAATATTTGCCTCTACAGCCAACTTTTCATGGAGTCTAGGTCGATGTTACCTCCACACAAGATGATCCCCACATTCTTAATGTCTGGGAACGCGGCTTTGAATTTGTCTGACATCACGGCAGCCACGCCCACCCCCGCTGAGGGCTCAATACACAGCTTCATACACTGCCACACCAGCTTAGTACTTTCCTGCAGGGGTTACAAACAACACAATGTTCATTAGGCCCCCCTAAAAATAGTCTGTCTCTGGTCAGCGTGTGTTTTTTTCCATTTTTTCTCAAAAGTCCGAAGGGCAATTTGTTCAAGGAACGTGACTTATTCATGGGTAGCTTGTACCCGGTGGCAGTTCTGTTACGACTGCGTAATATTGATGTCGAACACGAACAGTAGACGATGGGTAGGTTACAAAGTTGCAGCCAGCTGATCAACAATGATGGCGGCATGACATGCGACCTGCTACTACCAGCCTTTGCTCTTTGATTAAATATGCCACTCATTTCCGTGTCTGTTGACAGTCTCAAAAGCCACCCTCTCCCTCGAAAAAAACTTTGGTCTGACCAGAGACCGAGTTTGTTTTTTTTTTTTGCCCTATTAATGGTTGTAAACTGCCAATGTAACTCTGAAATACAACACAGATTATTTTCTCCCCTTTTTTTTAAAACCTCAATTCAGGGACCCTGCGGCAGTTTGAGAGTGAATTCTGTGAGTCCACTACACCTCATTATTTGACACCTATAAACCAGACGAAAGTCTGTACTCTTCCTTTAATGGTCTTCACTATTTCAAATCTTAACTCGGTCTTCTTTACATGATTTCAGCTAGTCCTTTCATTACTAATGGAGAACTTAGCGGGTCATTAGAATTGAGTACAGGCGGAAGTTCCACAGCCTGTGAAAAGATATGAGCAGAAGAGGACAAAACTGTTCAGTGACAGGGCACTTTGGAATAAAAAAATCTGATAACACCTCACAGTGAGTACTTGTCGGTCAGGATGGAATTCAAACCTGGGTCGTGTAAGACGACAGTAATCTCAGTACCCTCGTGCCAACCTGAAAAAGCATTGGATATAAAAAGGTCTGTTATATGTCACCTTAATTTCATCCTCCGTCACAGTGATGACGTCATCAACCAGGTCTCGCACGATTGGCCAGGCTACATCGCCCACCGAAACTCTCAAGCCGTCAGCGATCGTGTCTGGATAGTGATCAAGTCGGATGTGTCTCTTGGCCTTCATGGACTGGTAAAGGTCATCTGCCAACTCCGGCTCAGCTGCGATCACTTTGATCTCCGGCTGCAATGTCTGTCAAAGAAGTTAATCAAATTCAAGAAACAGACTGATGATGTGGTTTTTTCTGACAAGATTGTCTCTGTCACAAGAGGGAGTGGCACCTTGTCCCCCTGCCCCACGCCGGATGGGACAGCCAGTGTTCCTGAAGTCACATGGGAGCAACTATGACGGTGGGAGGTTTCATCACATTTGTTCAAATTATTATTATAATTATTATTATTTATTTCTGGCAATGACACCAGGGATCCTCAAAAGTGCCCTAAGCACTGTAGCTCACAAGCCTGAAGAAACCTGTAGAGAGGAGACAGTGAGAAGCAGTTACAGTAGAGGTGGGAGGAAAACCCCAGAGGAATATTCTGGGTAAAACCCATGAAATCAGGTAAGGACTGAAAACCCATTCCATATGTGGACCGAGCCAGGAATCGAACCCAAACCCAGAGGTGGAAGGCAAGGAAAGGACCACCACGCCACCCTGACTCACTGACTTTGAAACAATGACCTGTGATTGGTTGGTGGTTGATTTCTGATGACAAGAGTTGTAACCTAATGTTGTAACCAACTCTCTTGTTAGTCCCTGCAAGTCCATCATTCATCCTCACAAGTCATTCAGTATGGCCAAGTTACACAGTTACTCATGATTGGTCTTGAGAAGGACTTGTGAAGGGCCTTGTAATGGGATCAGCTACAACAGTGTTGGTTCTCACACCTCTAGAGTATGCCTATGGAATGACATCCATCCTATATTTGGCCCCAGCCTCATCTACAAGACAAGGAAACATGATCACACACCTTCGCTGCTATGAGAATCCCTGAAATCATTCCTCCTCCTGCTACTGGAACAATCACCGCATCCAGCTTCTTATCAACCTTAGAAGGAAAAAGGAAACTGCCATGTGAAGAAAAACTAGACAACAGAAAGGTAGACTGACAACACTTACAATCCATGAGACAATTAGACTGGTAACCTAAGCCCAAGTAGTGTCGATGGAAAAAAATGCCTTCTCTTGGGAACTGTGATAAGCCCAATAAGGAGGGACAATGATGTAGTGCCTTCTGGTGCCACAATTGATGGACATGCATACGTCATGAACACATCTTGCACACGTCAGCATAAATTTCGCCCCATGCTAGATTTCCTCTGATAAGTAGTTCACTTCCTGGACTGTGTTCGTGTTGTACGGGTATTGTTAGCCTGTGCATAATGGCAGTGTATTATCCAACAGAGTGCAGTCTCGCATACAGAATCTGGATCCCGAACACAGTCCAGACCATTTGCTCGACTTCCTCGGAAATTTGTACTCAGTGGTTCACACATGAATAGCTACCCTCGTTGTGACAATGGTCCCACTGAACAGTCCCACTGTTGGATCTTGTGGTGGCCGGCAACCACAGACTCCCAAGCCATTTGGCCTCGGTTGATCCAGGTTGCCAGGCCATTTGGCAACCTGGGTCTTGTTGCAGTGGGCAGGCAAAACAATCTGACAATTATTGCTGCGTGATATGTTCAGCAGGGTTTCTAACCAAAATACCCCGGAGAGGCAGGGCTTACGTCCGAAGCACTGTTGATATATCAATATTATCAATATGGGTTTGATGTCGATATCACCGATGTTAGTTATTTGGTAATATCGATACATCAAGAAAATCGAAACTTTGAAAACATTGATATTGAAAATGTATCGAAAATATCGCTCCCGAGGATCAAATTTATTGAGAAATACAAAAGTGCATTGTCACATTACTGTAATGTTGGTTCTCATGCCGAGTGAAAAATGGCCCTGTAGCTTATATTCTGGGCAGCATATACGGCGACATTTGAAGAATAAATTCAGTCACTTATCTTAGTCTCGCACTCAATAATTTGCATACACATTGCCTCGAAAATATCACAAAATTTATCCTCCAAAACAGAGAATCATTTGCTAACCAAACGTACGTAGACTAGCACAACGTGCTGATGATATCGCTATGCACAGCAGGGTATGAATTTATGTGTCCCATCCCATGTAGGCAACATACGCAATGCAAGCGTCAGGAAATTTCAACAAAGTGAATCGGATCACACCATTACAGTGTAGGGGTGTACCCTTAAACCATTTGCCAGTAATTCACACCTGTTATAATACTTCAAAAATTAAAATAAATAAAATTTTATATATCAATAATATCGATATAAAAAAGGGATATTTTGTTATTGGCCAAAATATGATAGACAGTGTCTATAATGTCCCCTCTGGCAAATGATAATCAGTCATCTGGGATGAAAAAAAGGTGACTTTCAACCGATTTACAGATGTATCTATGAATACTAATTGATAATTGCTTTTTATAATAACACTTTCTCTGGTTGTTTGGTATTTATGGTTCATCCATTGAGGTGATTAAGACGAACTGCTCACTTGTTCAAACATCTCCAAGAACATGGTTCCTTGCCCTGCCATGATGTCATGGTGTTGTGAGGAAGGTGCGTATATAGCCCCTGTCGACTTGACAACCTCATCTTTGGCTGCTATACGACCCTGAAATATGGAGGAAAAAAATCAATTTTAAGAAATAAAATATACACAACAGATGGGCCAAATGCGACAACTAAAATAGATGCAGCTCACACAAGACTTCTATTCATGTTTTGGGCTGTTTTGATGACTGACATGCAATGCACTCAACCATCTGCTCCATAGAGAGTTAAGAGATGGCATACTTCTAACATGATGATCCTGTAGTAGGAACTCATGTGCACCTTGGGCAAGATGCACTGAGCATGTGCAACCAGACTTCGGTCAAACTATGGTTAACTACAGTTGTCGTTCAAACCTGATCTTTTTGGGTTCTCAGTCTCGTTCCCTGCCACAGGGAACCACATATAAACACATACAACCAACCTGTTCAGTCGGTGTACACAGTATAAGTTCTGCTCCGTACTCTTTCACGGCATCCTGTTTACACAGTGGGGCAATGCTAGGCATGACCACGTAGGCCTTGAAATTCAGCAGACTTGAAGCAAGAGCCAATGCCTGGGCAAAGTTGCCACTGCTGTGGGTAGTGACGCAGGGAAGGGACCCGTCCTTTGACTTCTCAGCGAGTTTTGATAAGAAGTTCAACGCTCCGCGGAACTTGCAAGAATAAAGGGGACAAAGTTGTGTTTTTTTACTTAGAATTACAAAACTGGTAAAATGTACATATGCAATGGCAAATTCAGAGGCAGGGCTTTGGAAAGGGACAGAGATTTCGAAGCAACTCAAGATCCCCAGTGGTACCTTCTGTTTGCACGACAGGTTGGCATTCTATCACCGTACATGTATAATGTTCCACCTGAAGCACTGAACGCTTAGGTGAGATCACAAGGATAAATTTATGCATGAAAAATTCACTGCGGATCACTAGAGTTGGATTTGGACTTCATACATGCATTCTGCTCACAAATGAGCACATCTGCAGACTGTTCCCAGATTCATCAGATTCTAGACTTAACTTTTTTAACCAGACATCTACACAATAAAACAAGACTGGGTACCATTGATAATGACAAGAGGGAAAATACAAAATAAAACATTACCAGAAGAATATATGTACACCAAGCCCTGACGAAGGTCCAGTTGGGCCAAAAATTTGGTACCTAGGCACCTCATCTTCTGGTGAGCACTATGTTATTTCATATTTCCCCCATTTACATGTACATGTGATCAGGAAACAAATGCAACTTCATTCAAACAACCTGGCCAATGTTGAAGAGAAAGTATCAACTTTACTTTAAACGATCCGGTTCGCTGAAACAGCTCACACTTGAAGAACAGCTTGCAACCGGCCTTAGCATCCATGCGACGCGACGTCATCACTGGGGTCCTAGAGATATAGCTCTTGATGCGCTGCTCGGCTCGCCGAACGTCATCAATGGTCAATTCGTGGTCTGTCAGACCCATGAT
>NW_019091484.1:780922-796628 GCF_001949145.1 Acanthaster planci | reverse complement strand
GGTGCAGATTGACCTCTTCAGTTCAGGATATACCCTGCATGTACATAGAGGTACAAAGAAGTCTTTGCATTTTCAATCTAAACGGTATGAGCCAGGATCTAGTCATGTCCATGACAAGTCCATTGCATGTCTTGTCACAAGAAATGAGTTAGTTGAAGAGCTACTCAAGAACAAGTTGGTGCACTTCATCTGAAGAGCTTGGGACTCCATTTGTGACTGGGTACTTTAAGATGGATTTGCCAACATCACTATGGTATTTGAACATTGATTCGCTGAACCATTATAAGGAACTAACTTCCACCATATACTCATAGTAAAATCTTTCCTTTAAAAAAAAAAAGCCCAACTTGACATATCTGGGAGTCTTGTCACTATGGAAATTCCAGACCAGTATCAACCATGTTAACACAAACCTTTAACAAACATAGTTTGGGCCTGTGTCAAGATCTTATCACAAAAAGCAATGTAATTGCTCAACACTTGGGTATTCAAAGGCTGAGTTCAGGCAGCTTGTTCTTGATGTTCAAGAACAGCTCAATTTGTTGTTCATAGGAGGGGTGCTCGTATGCCAGGAACGGACAACTGTTTATCACTGGAAGTGGCAAGCAAAAAGCTATGTGGGGCATCCATGGACATTCTTCAAGGCTTATTGTTTGGAACTGGGCTGAATTCTCTTCTATTTAACAAAAACATTTATTTCTGTGTTATGGGAAATTATTAATGTTAAGTTTGCAAAACGTCCCATTGTCGCTGGCTTTGTGAGCCATTTCGCTATTTTTCGCGGCTGTTCAAAAATCAAATCTCAAGCATTTTCCCTGTGTTCCTGGTAAAGCCCTGACGAGGTGCTGTGTGATCCTGTTCCGAGAACATTGCTCTTGGGTCATGTTCCTGCTGTTTGAGCTCAAGAACAAGAAACTCGTGTCAAGAACAGCCTGCATACACTCAACCTTAGAGTATCAAGGTGTGATGTCATTTAGAACTCGTAAATGCTGTACAAACAAATGGAGTACGCATAGTCCTACAGTACTTGAACAGTTGACCGTAAGGAGGACGCGTAGAACGATGTGCATCATATGCATATTCCTATATAAAAAAATCACAATGAAAAGACATGACACGGGAAGTTGAAATTTAAACCACAGAAAAATGTCCCCTCCATGTTAAGCAAAAGGAATTGATGGATTGAGGATTTGCCCTTTTGAGTTTTTATAAATGGAGTAAGATATTAACCACAGTGTGCACAAAGAGTGTAAATGGATGTCCCCCCACGATCGAGGAGAGATTTCCGCCCATGATTGGCAGCACTCCCCCACATGCCCTAGAAGTGGAGGCCTAACAGTAACACTATAAGTTACAACTGTACGTGGCTCGTCTCTTCGTTCAGATCAGATCTGCCCCGTTCACTGTCGGCATGCCATGGCGTCAACACACCTCATCTGGATCGGATCATCGCAAGCATCGAGTGGGCCCCTTCACTCGCTAGGTCGGCTGGCCTACACACGCTTACGACTAACATGACATCGCAACGTGAACAAATTGCTTCATTATTATTTTTTTGTTATTTAAATTTAGGTGGTGCTGTCTTACTGTTGTCACGATGTTTCGTCTCCAGATTGTTCTCAAACGTGGTCCCGAACCTAAAAGTGGAAAAAAATGGCGAAATTTCTAGTAATCTCTTACTAACGTTAGTCTTACTACAGTAACTATCTGTCCACAGACTCTGGCTGGCCAGCTAGCTCCAGCTAGCTGAGCTACAGGTGGCGCTATACCACCTATTGTACGTACCACAGGGTGCAGACCAGTAAATCACTGAGTTGCCACAGACTACAGTGATAAAGATCCCCACTTCAGAAAATCAGGAAAAATACTCATAAGTTTCACAGGTGTTCAAGACACATATCAAATTAAAGCTCACTTCCTAATCTTCCATTTTCCTTTCAGTTTTCAATGGCTTAACTTATAACTTTTGAAGATATTTCTCGCCAGAGAAAATCACCCCTAAAAATAAAAAAATAATCACGAGGCCCATCGCCATTTTGGAAATTGATGCCTACACTCTATTGCAAAATAGGGCAATTTGGAGGGTCCTGTTTGGTGCGATACTTTCAGAGAAACAAGCTGACAGCCCTGCCCCTGCATTTCATCCACCTTTTTAACAAACCACCAGGCCAGTCCACGTGCCACGAAAGGCTCTAATAGCAGAGAATTTGGACAGCCTACAAACCATGCTTTGGTCCAGGCTGCAGGTAATTGTGGACCTAATACTGGCCTGCAACCCTCAGCACCACATTTGAGTCCCAACTACTTGCCTACAGCTTGAATGTGCCTATATATATGTAGCCATGTGGTTGGGACACAAAAATAATGTGGTACTGGGGTATTATTTGCAGCTGGAGGGTTATTAGCCAGCTACCATCCAGAGAAAACTTGGAAATATTTTGCCACCCGTAGGTGGGATATCTCTGACATTTCACACTCAAAGATGCCTTATTTTGCTGTCTCGTTAAGCATGTCGTTTGTTTATGAAGGTATTACACCGATACTTATAACTCATACACATTTTGATAATGCAGTTTAAATCATTTCACCCAACACGAAACCCAATGGAAAATGACATCTTTCCTTTTTATAGCTCCAAACTATAGGGTACATCTTTTAGTTGTACCAAGATCATACCGGTCCTGAGGTGACAGATCTGTCAGGATTACTGCTCCCTATCAGTGTGCAGTCCAGCACATTTATCTCGTGTCGTTTAAAACGGCTATCAAACATACTTGTATAATCTTGCTTAAAGAGGTAGCCTGTAAAATGTCTTGCATTGTTAATTTTTGTAGCGCTATAAAGCAGTTTTAGGTGGATTTGTGCGCTTTATAAAAATTCTGTACTGTTATCATCGAACCCAAAATTTGCATCGTAATTTGAATCCAAGGTTGCTCATTCTCCCAACGAAATAGCAAAATGTAGTAAATGGGCATTTTCGGGAATGATTCATACATAAGAACATGTATGGATCAGTGAACCTTATTTTGCATGATTTGTCAAGTGGTTTGTAAAGTGGTAAACAAACTTTCAAGAAGTTGATAGGCTATAGCATTCCTCAATTTTATGATAGTGTCCTGTAATGGTTTTAGTCCAAGTTTGGCTGCAATGGTGCTAGAGAAATTGAAAAGAATGCATGTATATATCCAGCACTGAGTGTTGACGGCACAAATCCTCTCCTGAAGTTAATATAGCATTCGTCAATTTCATAGAGTCCTGAGCCCTTTTCCAATACTCGACTTCGGCTTCAGGTTTCGACTTTTTTGTTTTACTACCTGACTTTGAAGTTGTGAGCGCTATGGTAAGTCTGATAATGCCACAAAACATCAAGTAATTAGATGCAAAAGAGCCAAACATAACAGTACTTCAATTTAATTCAGTGGCTTCAGGCCCACAACCGGCAATTGGTTTCGAAGACGAAGACTGAGACGGAGACGAAGTTGAGTATTGGAAAACGGCCCTGTGGTGCACCGATAGGTTTTGCTGCAATGACACACGTGTAATAATGACTCCAAGGCGCAAGAGGAAGAGAAGAGTGTAGCCAGCACTGACAGCGTTGACTTCATGGATACCCTCAGTTTTCACGTAGACAAAACCCCGTGCAAGTGTGACGTCATCAAAACAGGCTGCTATTGGATGCTCTCAACGACTGTAGTTTTCCTATTGCCTGATATGATGTGGACCTGCAACTGGTTCTTTTGACGTCAGTAGCAATCTTGTTTGTTACATAGATTGTAGATTGTTTTTAATATATACATAACTACCGTAGATTTCATGAAAAGTGAAATTGTGCATTACCAATGTGTCTGATCTTTAAACGGTTGTAGTCATTGTCAAAGAAACACGTTTTCGTAATTTTGACACTCCCCTATTTGCATTTATGTTAGAGCAGTATAGCCAGCCTATGACCACGAAGGGGACCTTTTCATGTCTTCTGGATCCTTAATTGAGAGTGATGTATAGTGCCTTGGTGCTGAGCCTTGGCCTTAAGGCTTGATTATAGGTCCTTGGCCTCAGCCTTAAGACGTAAGGGCAGCCTTGGCCTTGGCACCGTCGATATTGTATTTTGGCCGATACTAATATATATCGGTTTTTATATCAATATTATCGATATATCGAATTTTATTCATTTTCAATTTTCAAGGTATTATAACAGGCGTAAATTGCTGGTAACTTGTTCTAAGGGTACACCCCTACACTGTAATGGTGTGATTCAATTCACGTTGGCGACTTGTTCTAGCGTCCGCATTACGTACGTTAATTGCCTACGTGGGATGGGATTCACACTGCCGTGCATATCATCAGCGCTAGTCTACGTACGTTTGGTAAGCAAATAATTCTCTGTTTTGGAAGATAAATTTTGTAATATTTTTGAAGCAACGTGTACGCGACTTATTGAGTGCGAGACCGAGATAAGTGATTGAATTTATTCTTCAAATGTCGCCGTATATGCCACCCGGAGTATAAGCTACAGGGACATTTTCACTCAGTGTGAGAACCAACGTAAGCCGTACGTAGCCTATACAGAATTACGGTAATGTGACGGTGCACCTCCTTATTTTTCAATAAAGTTCGTTCCTCAGAAGCGATATTTTCGATATATTTTTCAATATCGATGTTTTCAAAGTTTCGATATTCGTCGATATTACCAAATAACTAACATCAGCGATATCAATACCCATATTGATAATATCGATATATAGATATATCGATGGTGCTTAGGCCTTAGTCTTAGCCTTGAGGTATCGATGTCTTGTAATTTTAGAGCCTTGCCCTTCAAGGCCCTCTAATTTGAAAATGTTTCAAGTAAATTTGTTTGAAATCTTGCTACTCTGCAAACACACGTACATGCTTGTCAGCTTTGAGCTCTCTGCAGTATCTAAGATTATCATGTTCGGCCCTGGAGA
This sequence comes from Acanthaster planci, assembly GCF_001949145.1. The sequence continues at coordinate 791,682 of NW_019091484.1, read as the reverse complement.
AGGGAAACAACCTAAATTTGTTCACCTGTATACATTTCCGGTAAGAACGTTTGGTAGAACATTTTGTTGCTTCCTAAAACAGAGCTACAGCAATTTTACACGTATACAATCAATATTCGCTGTTCATATGGCCACAAGGCCAGGGAGATTATTTTTAACTTCCATAAAATTATATGGAATACATATATACAGAACATCTGTGTTGAAGACTGTCAATCGCCCTCGACGAATACTGCCCCATGATATTTTGCTAATTACAATGTTAATTAATGTCAATTTAGTTGTCACGACACTGCCATTCGTTAATACGCCGATTCAGATCACCGTCTTCAGTTTAGGTACAGGTTCAAGCATACGGCCTGCGGAGGGAGTCCAGTAGGCTGGCCCTGGCAAATGTACCCCCAGTCCTTGAGGGCGCCAGGAAGTGCACTAGTAACCAGGCCCGTCGGAAAGTATAAAAAAGGGGGGGGGGCACTCATGTTTTCCATCCTGATCGATTTTTGCGAAGCCACGGCGTGGCGTTCGGGACCCACTCAAGGGCCCCGGGAAATGTTGGATTCTAGATGCTCTCTGGTGCATTCTTGGGGACTTTCCGGGCCACTTGCTTCTGTAATTTGGCCCCAAATATGATGCTTGCATTTAAAAAGTGAAATAATGACAAGAATTTTCAGTAAAACCGTATAATGTACATGTACATACGTACAGTACCATAAAACTCGTTTCATTTGCGTGGCATATACAATAGCACAACTTTACTGATTCTGTTGATGTGTCGCGTGGTGGCCCGCGATTGAGGCTTCTGCAAAATATACCTTCAGTAAGTTTATGATGAAAATCATATCGTGCGTATTTATTAAAAATGGCCACGGACATCGTCAGCATACATTACAGACTGGGTTTAAAAGATGCCTTTTTTGGTTTTAAAAAAGACGAATACGGTAATTTTGGTCATGGGAATTTTATTGGGATAGTCAGATAGTAAACTCTTGAGTAGTCGACTGGTGTAAGTAAAAATGTCTGGCTGTTTTTATTTCTGAAAAAAAATTGTGTTCAAAGTTCCCGACTATCTGCACCAAGCTTCCATACAAGTAGGGCTGTCTGGCAACAGTTAAAAGACAAATCTCAAAAGAGAGCCATATGATGTACGGCCCTTCATGTGTAGGGCTACGTCGTGCCAACTGCCCATGTCAGGTGCATGTCGAATTGTTATTTGAACGATTCTTTAGGTTGTTCTTCAAACTTTAAAAGCTGGAACAAATATTTATTGAATGTAATGCCGTACCGTTAGAATAATTATTGTTTGTAACCCGATTGAGGACTCAAAGGGGAGAGGATTTATGATTACCGGAACTAAAATCCCTTTCAATATTGTCCCACATCTTGTTTTGCACCATGCATTCTAATCATGCATGCCTCCAATGTGGCCCAACAAGCATCACTTTAACGTGCTATGGGCATGGTGAAATTGGCCCCTTCAGAAGTTGAGGCAGGAAAAGAACACACACTCGCAGCGCGCGCTGCGGCGGAACCACCTACCCATGCTACCAGTCAGGGGTTGCACGTTTGAGTGAGCTACTTTGCGCACGCATCCTATCAGGCTACCAGGAGTAGCCGCTCAAGCACATGGGTTTACAACATTTACAAGAACATGACGTAATTTGACGTGAAGTCCAAGACGAGAAAAAAAATTGTCGTTGCGGTAGCAGTTGTGCAGCAAAATCTCTGCTTAAATTTAAGTCAAAATTACATTGTGTTTTCTTTACAAATTCACAATAATTGGAATTTTACTGTATAATCTCTTTTCTGGTACACTTTAATAGTTTGATCTTGCATTACATGTCTGCAAACCATTACATCATATTTAGGTGGTTCAACCTTATTAGCATAAGCTCATCCCCAGGGCATTTGGGTAGCTGTGCCTTTTAATACACATTGGGTAGAAGGATGCATTGTGAATATATTTTCTCAGCTATGCAGTCAGCAGTTTCTGATTTGTAAATTTCACCAAAACAAAAGCTTTATCAAAAACCAAGTTGTATTTTCAGAGTTTGATTATGTCATCACTTCTCTAAACTGAACAGTTTGATCATTATGTTAATGATGCCCCCGGGTAAAGATACTTCAGACACATGGAAAAAGAATGACTTGGAACCAGTTAGTACAATTCGGGCTTGTATATTTACAATTCCAGATTATGATCTCTATTTACAAGGATGTTGAAGTTAGACAAATAATCGGTACAATGGGCCCTTAAATTTGAAATAATTGTCCTGTGATTTAGTACATGTACTTTGCTCGTCTACTAGATTCCCGAGAGGGCTAATTATTGAAAATTGGTAACCTCGTTATGTTGGTCAAATATAAGTCCCGGATATGTGATTACTCTCCCAACAAGTAATGATGGGAATTCCCAATCCGTAATGGTGCGTTCGGCCGGTTCCGTGGCGTTCCAGCCAGGTTACAGAGTCCAGCGTAGTCTCCTCTCAAGGACAGCTTGACTTCAGGTGTGAAACTACCCGGAACTTTCGTACGTACACGTAGAGTGGGTGTAAAGGGAATTCTCAAATCCCAAAGGTTACGGCCATCTATACACATGAATTCAATATTGTCATGTGCAAGTTTCATGCCTTCTTATTAATGCCGGAAATTACTTAAAAGTTTCCATTTCCCAACCGCACAAGTCACAATGTTTCTTATTCCGTTAAACTGCACTGCGTTTGAAACAACATGTATCAATTACGTTCGCAATTGTCATACATCAGGAAAATCTCATACTTATATCCAAATCATGCTCACTATGGTCAGTCTGTACCCAATAATTAACATAGGGTATTTTTAATTCAAGCAAACTGCATTTCGACAACAATCTCTTAGAAAACAAAATATTCAACTTACGGTTATTTCAGGTAACATTAATCAACGATGTCTTGGCTGAGTGTTGCATAATTCTGGGACCGGATTCTGGGAGACCGTACTAGCTCTGTAATAGCTAGATCTGACCATGGAGGAAGTACACAGAAGGAGTTCGAACGGCCCAGGCTATAACTTCTGGCCGATTACCACTTTCTGCCATGCCCGGTATGTCCATAGCCAGAGCGCAGCCCACGCCTGCTACCCACCACCTGCTTTGCAACCATAAGCTCCCTTAGCACCCCATGATTGTCGCCGCAATTTTTCGTTGGTAATCTGCATCCCTAAAACGTTGTGTACTGCAGTATAGGAAGTTGAATATTCATGCCATCGTTGGTACTTGATATGATCCGACAACATCATCAAATTTAGTGTTTGCGCAGTTGCTTTTATTAGGCTGTATACCCGAAGTGTTCATGTGCAGTTATTGCCCTTATCGAACGCTTTCTTCTGGACTTCTTTTAGGAATAAGTAGCCAAGCTGTTTGTAAGATTGTGTGTTTTGTTTGAATCATTTTATTGTGGCATTCGTATTTTATGAGATTTCACGATCACTCCTTGTGATGAAATAGCGCATTTTGTTCCTAATTAACTAAGCTTTACAGTAGTAGCGAACATTTTGTTGGCCAGTCTTAGCCAAATTTGTTCCAAGTCTTTGAACACTGATGTATTGGACGGAGGAGACTAGAATTACAAACTTTGCATGGATAATGAAACAGTGTGTCAAAATTTTAAAAGTTTATTTATGATGCCAAAACTAGGTCTAATATCAAGAATTTTTTTTCTCTCTATTTCCTGGTCACGTCGATAGTTTGTATTTAATTACAAGCAAAAAACTACAAGTATTGCCAGGATATTACTGACCCCACTTGTCCGGCTGGCTAAGATGCAGGCAGCAATGAGGCATTTTTTTGAATGTTTTCTATTTTTTATATTCGTCAGACTCGGCGGCGACCATCATTGGACGCTTTGAAGTGCCTAAGTTACAACTCCTTCTGTGTCCTACCTCCATGGGTAAACCAAGGCAGTTGGTGGAACATTTTCTGCTGACAGAAACGGAGGAAGCTTACAGCAAAGCAAAGAGCCTGTTGTCAGAAAGGTACGGCAATAGTAGTGTCGTTAGTACGGCATTTACAAGAAAGCTTCAACAGTGGCCAAAGTTGGCCCACAATGATTCCTCCGGGCTGAGAGATTTTGCAGATTTTCATGGGAAAATCGAGACCGTTCGAGCAACAGTTGCAAGTCTAGGAGTACTAGACTACCCAAGTGAAAATACCCACCTTGTTGAAAAGCTGCCATACTTCCTCGAGAGTGAGTGGAGAGACAGGATCGATTTCTGGAGAAAGAAACACGGTCATGACGCCTTTCCCCCTTTTACTGAGTTTGTGAAATTTATGAAAAATGCTGCAGACAAAGCCATTATTCCTGAATTGCAGAGTGCCTTAAGAAGTCAAGACAAACAGCACCCAGGTACATGTACACCAGATTCTAATGCGAAGAGTAGCAGAGGAAGGAAGGCCAGCAAGTTTGCAACTACAACACAGCAAAGTGAAATGTCAAGATCCCCAACTCAGAGAGATGGGAATTCCAACAGAGCACAGTTATCAGGTGACAATCGTTGCTGCTTTTGCAAGAAGCATCACTCCTTAGATGAGTGCAACCTGTTCGCACGCAAACTCTTCAAAGAAAGGAGAGAGTTCTTCTTTCAGAAACGACTCTGCATGGGATGTGCAAGTGCAGTTAATCGCCAAGTAAAGGACTGTGCTAATGAAATGGTTTGCTGGATTTAAACAGGTGCACATCTGACCAGTCTTCGACCTGAAGTCGAGACAAGACAGCGGCAGAAAATACAACTAGGCAACCAGTCGAGTGCAGCTGGTCAACCGACAAGCCAACTATCTAGTCAAGCTGTACCATTCACACCAGTCACTCTTAAGCCGGACGACGAGGGAACATCCAGTTGTACTTAAGTGTGTGCTCAGCCTGACCAGGGTGGAGAGAGCGATCACTCTATGATCATTCCTGTCCTGCTGCGATCTGTAGATGACCCATCGGCAGAATTTTTGGAGTACGCCATTCTTAACGAGCAGTCACATACAAGCTTTGTATCCAAGGATCTGTGTGAGAGAATGAATATCAAAGGGCCAGAGACTCAGTTGCTGTTGAACACTACGCAGGAACAAAATGTTTGCATATCTAGTAAGTGCATATCCGGACTTGAAGTTCTTGACATAGCCAGGGAGCACAAGGTAAAACTCCCAGTCTGTTTCATGTGCGCCAGCGTACCTGCTAAGAAATCTCAGATACCGAAAGCAGATGTCGTCAGACAGTGGCCTCACCTTGCCGCACTTGCAGGAAAGCTCATGCCATGTGATCCTTCCCTCCACATCTCGCTTCTAATTGGGAGTAATTGCACTAGCATAGTTCGCCCAAGAGAGATCCCTGCTGGAGGATGATGAACCATATGCCCAGAGATCACTCCTAGGATGGGGAGTAATGTGGTGTATGCTAATTGTTAAGTGCTGTAGTCACATGAGGGCGCTATTCATGTTGTCCATGAATCGCTCGGTACGTTGCCGTGTAGTAATCTTGGTGTTTTGGACATGCTATGCGGACACGAGAGTTAGTGCCAGGTTTAATAATGCATTCATTTATGAAATGTTAATGGCTTGGTTATGTGAGTTACAGATAAATGCAAATGGTTAGATATTTGATAGTCCAGATCGATTAATAGAGGGATTAAGTTGCAATCAGTTAAGCTCCGGTGCCCATGAATATACGTGTAAATTGGTCGTTCACGCCACAACCTTGGATCTCTTCCAAAACTTCTAGACAACTTTGTAGTCGTCAGGTTCAGGGCCTGGAATGGTCCTTTGGATTTGCTGAATTGTACCAGCAGGGTTGGGGGCCCTAGGCTAGGGGCAGATTGGCTACATCGACTGGTGAGTTACATGTATATAGCGAGTTATGTAATAGCTAATATAAGGTCATAAAAGTGGCTGCATGTAGCAGGGTGCAAGTTGAATGTCAAATTTGCAATGTGGTGTGCACGTACGTGTACCTCCACCTTTGTTATTGTACATGTACAATATATTATGCATGATTACCTTGGAAATCCGCAGCATGTACATGTTACATCTTAAGTTACATGTAGCACCAGCAATACTCTTCATTGATCATGGAAATTGGTATTTAATTTACATTTAATTTAATTTATAGAACCAAAGATTCATGTTTGTTTAAATTAATAATTTTGTACTGGCAGGTCTTTTCATGAGCCAAGGAGATCTCCAATAAACCAAAATTGGAGAGTGACACAGGAACCCCAAAATTTGGCCTCACCACTTTCTCTCGTCACCGGGAATTACACTACAGTAATTAGCAATGTGTGTAGAAGCAGTAACTACAGAAGTCACGAAGCTACCACGTGCAACAAAGTAATAGCCAGTGAGCACATTGCTAATCCCATTTTGCCTTTGGCACAAGAGTTAAGGAAGTCCTGTGCCCAGAGAGTTGAAGATTCTCGAGTTAGACTTCGCCGGGACGAAAAGCAGGCAACCATATTCAGTTGAAGATGAACGCTTCCTGAGCATCCTGGAGGAAGGAATCAAGAAAAGATCTGACGATCAAATACGAGATGCTACTTCCACTAAAGTCGGAGGCTGCAGTGCTTCCGAACAATCGTGAGCTTGCAGAGAAAAGGTTCCGGCAATTAACTCTAAGCAAGGTTCAAGAAAAAACCAAAATTTCATGAAGACTACAAAAACTTTATGAAAGAAGTCACTTCAGTCTGCGCCAAAAGAGTGCCGGCAAATCAGTTGAACAGACGGGATGGGAAAGTGAATTGCAGTCCCCACACTGGAGTATACCATCCGAAGAAACCGGATAAAATTCGGGTTGTATTCGACTGTTCAGCCAAGTACAGTGGGATGTCCCTAAACGACTACCTTCTACAATGTCATGACATGATGAATGGCCTGCTGAGCATTCTTTGTAGATTCAGAAAGGAAGAACTAGCCTTCTCACTGGATGTCAGAAGTATGTTTCACCAGTTTTCCGTTGATGAAAGGTATCGTGACTTACTCAGATTCCTCTGGTGGGAGGATGGCGATCCAAGGGGGCCAATAGTCGACTACAGGATGAAGGTTCACCCCTTTGGTGCTGTGAGTTGACCAGGTTGTGCGAACTTTTGCCTGAGAAAAGCTGCGGATAATGGCGAGAAGGAATTTGGTGCCAATGCTGCTGAATTTATCAGAAATGACTTCTATGTCGATGATGGGTTGAGGTCAATCCCCACAGTTAAAGAAGCATCCAACCTCATCAAAGCAAGTCAAAGGCTGTGCACCAAAGCCGGGTTGAAGTTGCATAAACTTGCCTCCAACAAGAGGGAACTCCTGGAAGCATTCCCGGCAGAGGGAAGGGCAGGAGGTGCCCAAGCGATTGATCAAACAGTAGACAGGATGCCCATGGAAAGGGCTTTGGGTGTCAGCTGGTGAGTGGAAAGCGATACCCTCCCATGTCGCATAGAGTTGAAAGATAAACCTCTGACAAGACGTGGGATCTCGTCAACAGTATGTTCTGTTTACGATCCGAATGGCTTCGTGGCACCAGTGATTCTACAAGGAAAGAAAATGTTGCAGCAAATGTGCAAAGACAAGCTGCACTGGAATAGTTCAATACCAGACCAGCTTCAGCCTGAATGGGAAAGGTGGCGTCTAGAAATCTTCAACCTGGACAAAATAGAAATCCAGAGGTGCTTCAAGCCAAAGGACTTTGGAGCTGTGAAGGTCAGTGAACTTCACCACTTTTCAGACGCTAGCCAGGATGGATATGGCCAGTGCTCATACTTGCGGCTCAACAATGAGGATAACAGAGCACGTATCTCCTTCGTCATAGGAAAGGCAAGAGTGTCCCCACTAAAGTCTGTAACCATTCCCCGATTAGAGCTTGCTGCAGCGGCTGAGTCAGCAACAATGAGTGAATTTCTTCGCAGAGAGCTGGCTGTTAAAACATCGGGGAATTTCACTGGACCAACAGTAAAATAGTGCTAGGCTATATCCATAATGAAGCCAGGCGGTTTCATGTGTATGTTGCCAACAGGGTGCAACTAGTGAGAAACCTCACTGATCCAAGAAGTGGCTGTATGTAGACAATCAACAGAACCTCGCTGACGAGCATCACGTGGGCTGACAGTGAAGCAACTGGCTTTTAGAAAAGGCCCAGTGGCTACTTGGTCCAGAGTTCCAGTAGTAGAAGTGACACTAAATGAGTCTGATCCAAATGTGGGAAAAGCTTCATCACTAGTAACGAATGCTGAATGTGACAAGATCAACATCCAAAACCACTACGAGACAAGTCGATTAGAGGGTCTGTCATCATGGAACCGAGCTCGTAGAGCAGTAGCTCTCTGTTTAAAATTCAAGCAGAAGTTGAGAAACAAAGTCATCCAGAAATACAGTCAGGAGGCAAATACTCAACTGCCCACTCCAAAGCAGCCCATGACGGTAGCAGAGATGCATGCTGCGGAGATTGTAACAATAATGAGTGTTCAGCATGAGCATTTTGGTGCTGAGTTGCAGGCACTTGTGGCAAACGCTAGACTGGGCGCCGCTATCTTGCCCAGATCACTGCTCCCGAACCGCGCCTCTGTCGCGTTCGTCTATTGGCCGCCGGGTGGACTATCGAACGGTCTTTTCAATTGGGCATGTGTGCGTTGGTCCCGATGCAGGTCTTCCTGTGGTTTAGCCAAGTACCAGCGGCGCGGCGGGTGGTGTGTGTTGGTTCCCCGACAGTTCCCTTGGTTTCCCTTTTGGTGGTGATGTAGTACCCGCTGTGGCATTCCGGCCTGATTGGTCCCCGGAATTTGCTGAATATTCACGCCACGTCCAGATCCACGCTGTCCCCACTGTTCTTGCATCACGTTGTAGTGTTTGTCCCTGGGCAATGTGGTACCATTTGCGACCTTCCTGTTAGATTGGTCAACAGGAAATTTCAGTATTCACGACCTATTTTCTGGTTCGCATTGTTTTATCTGTGCCTTTTCGTGCAAGCCCGTGATGATGCTGTACCAACAGCAGTCCGTGTCCATCGGCGCCGGCCGCAGACGATCTTAGGTTATCACTCAGCTGACGACAGGCCGGCTAATCCCATTGTCTACATACGACTGCCGCAGTGCCTGCGTATACATGAGGCGCTTGGTCATTACTAGAAAATAGTAACAGATATACGACAATCCCAAACATGCACGTTGATTTTAGCCCACCCTGAATTTCACTGAGAGCTGGGTATGTTCGTGGGCGGATTCTGAAGTAATGTCCAATGAATAGTCAGACAAGACAAACACTTCGATGTAACAAAAATAGAACGCAGGGCCCTACTCTTCAGATCTAAGGCCTGAGGAACTGGTATTCCCCAATACAAGTATCGGCCAGGCCACAATTACACTTTCATCTCAACAAAATAAGAATAATGAATATTAATACACCCCTGATAAAAGTCAATGTGAGCACTCATTGTAACTTACATTACACATTTACATAGTGCTAGCAATTTCTTGAATTTTCTTTTTATCTACATTTCAATGGGCCACTCCACGCACAAAGTTAGGTCTCTTTATTCGAGCATCTCCGAAATCCGGAGATTGTTTGTACCCGAAAAAAATATTACTAATTAGATCTACTTAGGTTGCTGCCACCTGACACTGACGTCTCAGATCAACCCTCCTCCATTATTTATTTGCTTGGAAATAGTCACATCAGTATCAGTGTAACAATCTTCATAACAAATTCTTTCATTCCTCAAAGTACTGTCACATTTTACTTGTATTTTTCCTTTTAGTAAACAGTTCGCTCATATTTTCTTCCCCGTGCAATGAATAAGTCTCTTGAGAAACCCAATCTCTGTGTGTCTCTGTTTCCCCGATTCTCATTGGTCAATAGTTCAGCCCTGATTTCTTTGTGTGTTTTTCGCAGTCCAGTGAACAACACCATATTATATATAACGGGTTTTGCCCTTACCCAACGTATATTAATAAGCACTTTATGCTCAGTGCTTGTCCGAGAGCTTGCCAAAAAAGCTTGCTACCCGTTATTTATAACTAACATCTCCCCAACGTAAAAATACATCTTCAAAATAGTTCGTGGTACCCGCTGCTTCATTTGACTCGGACCGGCCAGCCGACCCCGGCAAGCTCGGTGGTCGAGTGGTTAAGACATCTGCACTAGTAAGCAGGAGGTCGTGGGTTCAAGTCCCACCCGAGTAAGCTTGTGAGGATTTTTCGCAAGCTCTCGGACAAGCACTGAGCATACAGTGCTTGTTAATATACGTTGGGTGAGGGCAAAACCCGTTGTATATAATTAACATCTCCCCAACGTAAAAATACATCTTGAAAACAACCATATTAGGTCAGTCAAGTGTGAATACTCTTGCCAGTTTTTCTGGGGGTGCGGTCCAGTCAGTTGAGGACCTGAATCCGCTTGATTTGCCTGCAGGAGTTTTTGATTAGCTGTGGCAAGGGCCATGTTTCCTTGTTTAAGATTGCTGATACTAAGCAGCGTTTCCAGACAAGCAATCTCTGCTGCCTTTCTTAAAATGGGTAGAAAATCTCCTAACCGTAAGTAAAAGCTTTAGCCTGATATTACAAATATCTTGTTTTAGTTTACTCCAACTGTACCATTGTGATTGTACTATGGCCAAATGTCGTCCAGAAAATAATTCACTTAGTGCAGAGAGAGTAAATCAGATACTGACACATTACTCTTTAGGTGGCACTTAAGATTTGGAGATTGGATAATCTTAGCCCATAGAAGAAAGCTTTCACCAGTTGAGCTGGGAAACTGTAGACTGCACTAG
>NW_019091484.1:725319-780253 GCF_001949145.1 Acanthaster planci | reverse complement strand
GACTCGAACCCACGACCTCCTGCTTACTAAAAAAAAAAATACATCTTGAAAATATCTGGGGGTTTATTTGTTCATCTTTGGAATACACACGATCGCTTTATTTGAAGTAAGGAAATTCAATTTGTTGGCGTATTGTAAATAGAAACATAAATTGTGGATGTTTTCCAATTATTTCATGAGTGTATGGCATCTTTCCCACACAATAATTTGTCCGAGGGAGTCACAAAAAGTGACTATGTGACAAGTACCTAAAAATTAATAACAGTTTTAAAAGCTGGAAAGTCCACAGCGCTGACAAAGTAAATTAAACAACGTTAACGGTTGCTTCAGAGAAAATAAAGCTTGAGATTTCTAAAAATCTTAAGGCTGTCATCTACACAGTGTGCTCCCCAGCACACTTTTCCAAAATTCCTCACTTCAAGATGGGCCGGGCTAGCTATCCTTCAGAACACCATTTTTAGTCACACAACTTAAATAAAACCACAAAACGCTAATGGGCTTTCCATATTCTGAGGCTAATGTCGGTACATCTAAAAAGTACTCGGAGATGTGCCAGCTGCAGTTAAAACATCGTTACACACTTGAGGCCTCTGTAAGGTTATACGTAATTTTAACAGAGCGTATTTTGTCTTTTTGCGTACGTTGTTGGTGAATAAAGTTTTGTTTTATCTATATGTATTTTCTATATTTTTAATTGTGCCAATAGGATCTCTTTGAGCGTATGAAGTCTGAACGTTGTTCAAATCTGGATACAGTGGTGTGATAAAAAAAATTACTAATATGGCACTGATGTCTCAGCTCAACCCATGATTTAGCGGGTGCCACGCGAAGCGCGGCATCCCGCTAGTACAGATCATATTGCCTTATTCAAAGCATAAACGCAAACAACGGGCAAGTTTGGGCGCGTTAGGCCAGTTGTCATTGGCTTTTCAACAATGCGCATGCGCTAAGTTATACTCGAACGACCCCAGTCGGCCTATTTTTATCTCATTGTTAGTCAAATTTCAGCCTAGGCTGCGATTCTCGTAGCGTACAGGGTCACTGAAACTCAGCAAATATTTTCATGTGAATGGTTCCCTCTGTAACGATAAATGATATATGTTATTAGTAACCAGCGGTGCGATCATACCTCTAAGCCTGGTTCCAAATGGTCGTCTAGACATGTCTGACCGTACACCGTTCGAGGGCTCGTCAGTCTATAGTCAACTATAGTCGTCGCTCAAACTTGCCCATGGCTACAGAGGAACCTGACTTGGTCAAGTACACTGTTGCTATTAAGGTAGAAACACTATGGCATACGCTGTCTAGACTCCGTGCGGTGTTTCCCCTGTGCCTGCAGTGTGTACATTTTCTATGGCGCTCTGAACTTGCCTAGCCCCAGTACTGCTCGTTGTAATGTGGCCTTTGACTTTCCTGCCTCCGAACGTGAGCAGTAGGCAGGTCAAAAGTTCAGAGCAGCCAAGAAGCCATAAATCCCATACCCTTAACTTAATTCAGAGTTCCAAGCAATTGGTCGTGAATTCTTAATGGTTAGTCCTGACCTGACCTCCATGAACTTAGCTCTCTTTGCCAGTCTTGACCTGTATTGACTATGGAACTACTTAAATACATGTAGTAGTCAACTGACCATCACCTCGTCTTTCTTTCATCGGGCACGCGCATGATCACCCATCAACTCTGGACCAATTCTTGCTGTAACAAAGTGTATAATAGTAGTTGTACAAAAAAAACAATTTTTGTTCCTTAGTGCTGTCAGTTTTAGACTCTAGCGCAACCCTATCTTAAAAACTCTAAAGTATCTATTCCGTACCGTAGATTCTTTGGGCGGAATGATATCGCCCATGTATATTTTCCGTGCTGTTTTTGTACATGGCAAAATCCTCTTAGCAGGGTCGGTACACTCTTAAAACAACCTAGTCAAAATGTTGACTGATTTTCCTAGTTGTTCAAAATTGACTACGGATTCAGTCAAACACCTACGCTGATGTTGGCAAATCATGCTTTCTGACAAGATTCCTATTCGATGCCTTTTGAAACATCTATGAACTGACTTAAAAAAAAATCTAGGAGGGTCGCCTAGTTTCAAATTGCACCCAGTTGATGCTGAAGTGCCAGTCAAATTTTACTGCATTCTAGTCGGATTTAACTGATCCTTTTTAGAGTGTAGACAAAAAGGCTTATTTTCGAGGGCGGGAGTCAAACGTAGGGTTTGTCGGAAACGAGAACTATACAATTTAAAACGAGTGCCCTATTTCAACAAGTGCATGTACTCCAGTTCACTACTTGTAAATTGCAACCTTCAAATGTTATTGCTCTTGAATAAAGTTACGGTCCCGTGCAGCACTGCCAAGGTTGTATTCCGACTGCCATGATGTGCACAATGCAGTATATTGCTCTGTGGCATCTGTAACATGTACACCATGCCGATCAAGTGACCTGGGCACTGAATTGTTCAGCTGTACATGTACAGCACATGTACAGTACTGAACAGTACATCCACATGCTGTTTCCAACGTCCAGTCACTTCGGAACGGGAGGGGAGTTTTGTCCGGATTTTTACGAAACCGGGTCCGATTGGCCCTAGTTCTCTGCTCGGTTCAAGCGACGTAAGTGTATGCATAGCTCTATGGTATATGTTAAGAAATTTCACACAGATTTTTGGGGCAAAATGAACTGTTTGTTGAAACACTTTCGCCCAGGCAATAGTCCGTTCTTGTTCGTCATGTAAAGCCTGTGACTAAAAGCTTGGCGAGGCCGAATGAGTCGTATACGGGATAGTTCTAGGGACGTCACAAAGGGGTCTACTTATAAAAACAAATCGAATTCTGGTCCTTCTCGTTATTCAAATATTAAGCTGGACTTAGATGGCACCGCCCAGTATTATGGAACATTTCTTGATTGTCTTTCCCAGGAACTCTTGGCTTGGGAAAACATGCGCAATTCTTTGGTAACTGGTGGGATTATCATATTTTCCCAGTGGGCGCAAATGGTTGAGTTAACGTTGACCAAACGTTTATCTTTATCGTCTAACAAATGTGGAATTCTAATTGTGTTTGATTTTTTTTTTTTTGGACGTTGAACGCTTGCTCCGAAATCAGTGTTGGAAGCATAACATATGTCGACGTTGATGCCATGTTGAAAAGTGTGCATTGAATTAAAGTGAAATATTGGTTGTATTTGAAAGTTTTCTAACGTTGAATACTGCCTGCTTTAACAACGCTAAAACCATGTATCTCTAAAAAAAAAGGAAACCAATATTCAAAGGAATAGTAATGACCTTGATATAAAACGCGTCATCAACGTAATATATCGACGTTGATACCATGTTAAAAATTGACGTTTTATTGATGTTGACTAATGACTGTATTTGAAAATTTGACAATGATCCAACTGATAATAAACGTACGCCTGTCCACATTGATGGTATGTCGAAGTTAATGGATTGAAAAAACGATGAATTATAATTGCACTTGACATTTTTCTGACGTTGAATTCTGTTCGATAAATCAACCCTTAAATCAAAACGTGTAGTAAACAGAGTACATCGACGTTGATACCATTTTGACAAGTGACGTTGTAATAAGAACAGCTGTCGAATAATGATTGTACTTGAAACTTTTTTCTGTCGTAGAGTCCCTGACATTTAATGAACGTTTAAAACACAACATCCAATCAACGTTAATGCCATGTTGTCAAACCTACGTTGCGGCATCACAGAATATAAATGGAATATGAGTGTACGATTTTGAATCCTTACCAATAAGTTAACATTACCGGCATAACATAAAACCAACACACGCAGCTACACATGGACGTTCATTCTACGTTGACAATGGTAATATACAAGAACATAATTCGATATTCATTCTATGATCTCGAATGTTCATCAAGCACAAAAATGTCTTCGCCCAGGATGGCGTTAAATTTTCGCCGCGCGGAGGAAGAGAAGCAAGGGCTGTAGTGTATGTTAAGCTCTGTGGTTACATCCAACAGAAGGTATGTACAAGTATATTCTTACCATAAAACACGATCAGTGCATGAAAAAGAAACATAAGTGCATAGAAAGGATGAAAGGAGTGCGGCATTGCTTAACAGGGACATATGCATATGCAGCATGTACTTGTATATTCTTCTAGAAATACATTCAAATCACTTTTTACTCTACAGGTAGATGTTCAGTCTGAATCCAAGGATGAACACTTGAGGAATGCAGGAAATGGAACCACAATTCCTCCAAAATGATTTTGGGACCTGCGTATAGCGCTTATACAGTTTAACCAAGTGCTTAGAATTCAGCATATTATTTGATATGTCAGTTTCGCGTACTGGTAGATGTACTTCTTATACGTTCATCTCACACTTGTTGATAGATAGAATAGATTTATAGATTTAATATATCGTAGTGGGAAAGGTTTGCACAATGTGTATCACGACCTCAACCTTCCTTTCAAATGATTATACATATCACATATGGATGAGCAAACAATTTTGTGACGTAAAAGCTTGAAAACTTTGTCAGGATGTCTGATGTCTTTCCGGTTTCTTTGAGGAAACTGTAAATTAAAATTATCTCTATACGCCAAATTCAAAAGAAAAATCCTCAACTCATACATGACAACCTTTTTTAAACTCCACACAGATTTTCAAAAAGACACATTGCAAAATCACCATCCGCCAGCTACATGTATACCACATACAACAAAAAGGATGCATAGAAAAATTAGACGATCAGAAAAATTTCAACAAACTACTCTCTTTGGAAAGTTGTCGGCATCAACTTGTGGGCAACGATTTTGTGCATTTATTAGGGAATGTTCATGCCGGGTGACCAGGGGCTGCTTTCATAAACCATCCCTATACATGTACACCGGCTTGAACGAAAAAAAACGGAGGGTTTAGAAAGATCACAGACCGTGAAAAGTAAAACTGAAGTATACACTTTGCTAAGTGGCAGTTTCTTGAGAAATAATTTGACATTTTCCTAAATAACTGCAATTCCTTCCCAACCAGATCTAAGCCGTCCTCGGCTTATCCAAATAGCATACCTGATCACTGCTTGTGTCTAAAAGCACAATGGTTCATGGAATAGTCTGAACACACACCAGCATTTGCATAAAACCAGCCTCAGGCTGTGGGACAGCCCCAAGATTTCTGGACATAATAACGCAACTGGACCTCTTCTTGTGGGGGCCATTTGAACTTCAAGGGATTTTTTTTGCAACCAACAGACCCAGGAGACTTGCAGGAGAGATATGTCTGATATGAAGGTTATTAGGCAGCACAAAGCAGTGATTAGGGGCGATGTTGCCGACACAAATCTAGAAAGAAATGAGCTATATTTACATGACTCATTTCTTTCTAGATATGTGTCAAAAATAGTTTATTTAGGTAACCCTCAGTACTGTTTAGAGTACTGAGGATTACCTTAGGGCCGGCGACCATTTAGACCCGGTTTGAAAAGGGCCCCCCCCGGTAAGTTTATACCCAGCAAGAAATGAAACCGAGGGGTACCCCCAACATGTCCAATCCCTATACACATTCCAGACTATTGTTACTTAACACATCCCCCCAAGATGTCTGTAAGGAATTCCCCAGATTCCTGCGAGACAATGACCAACACAAAGCAGGGGGGGGGTTCTCTCCGTCTCATACCTTGCTGCATATGGGTAACTCGCCCTGTTGCAAAAACCCCTTTCATACCGGCCTGGCTACCGGCCTGGGATGCTGGACTGGTTGTTGATCTCAAACATCTCCATCCTTGGGGTCTATTGTTTGCAAGTACTGGTATATATAATCTATCCCAGAAGGAACCTGCTTGTGGTTTTTAATCCTTCAGCTCTGTACAATGTTTACACTTATCCACTCAGACCCCTTGTCATCTGGGCAACCATGGTGAGGGAATCCTTTCATCAGGGACTTTGAAATGTCGATGTGCAGACAGGCCTGATACCGGCCTGAAGTAGCCTGAATACCGGGTATGCATTACACAGGGTGGGCTACCAGGGGGCCTTTTTCAAACTGGGTCTAAATGGTCGCCGGCCCTTAATAAACTGTTTTCCAAGGCAACATTTGCCTTTCATAGGCTTTGATCTTTTTAAACCCGCAATTGTTGGGCGCAAGCCTGAAAACAAACCTATGATTCAAAAATGAATTCCGTCCATGTACATAATTTATATTAAAGCTGAAATCTTTATCTACCACTTGGCAGATTTTCTAGAAATATGTTTATTTGCGAGACACGTCAGGAAATGTCCTGATACACCTCATGGAATTCACACAAAATGACTGGATTTAATGTGATCCTGCTTTTAAAAAAAAACATCTGTGTGATGGTCTTGATCTTGATGGTCAAAATTTGTCACAAATGAGGCTTTAGAGATGTCTGGTGGACTCGCCCCACCACAAAAAATGTCTGGTAGTGGCCATTAATGACACCCGAGACTCCAGTGAACATTTTCCGAAAGGTTTCATGAGGTTAACTCACCAGCTGATCTGGCTCAATTTACGGGATGGGGCATTTGGAGATGTCTGGTGGACACGCCCCACCACAAAAAATGTCTGGTAGTGGCCATTAATGACACCCGAGACTCCAGTGAACATTTTCCGAAAGGTTTCATGAGGTTAACTCACCAGCTGATCTAGCTCAATTTACGGGATGGGGCATTTGGAGATGTCTGGTGGACACGCCCCACCACAAAAAATTCTGGTAGTGGCCATTTATGACACTCGAGACTCCAGTGAACATTTTCCGAAAGGTTTCATGAGGTTAACTCACCAGCTGATCTAGCTCAATTCACGGGATGGGGCATTTGGAGATATCTGGTGGACACGCCCCACCACAAAAAAGTCTGGTAGTGGCCATTCATGATACCTTAGACTCCAATGAACATTTACCAAAAAGCTCCATGAGGTTAACTCACCAGCTGACCTAGCTCAGTTTTAGGGTACTGGTTATGTAAGTCTGGCGGGCACACACCACTACCAAAATGTCTGGTAGATAGCGTTCAGGATACCTGCAAACACACTGAGCATTTCCCAGCAGGTTATATCGGGTTAACTCACCAGCTGATCTAGCTCAATTTGGGGTCCCCTTCTCATGGACCTTTTAACCACACCCACCAGAATGTGCTAAGCAGACATCCCTTTACTTATACAGAGATGCAAGTGGACCATTGCCATATACATAAAAATTGGTTAACTTTCTAGCTAGGTTGTTCCCCCCCCCTTGGCTCCCGGACTCACTGAGGGCAAATCATGGGCGGCGATGAGTGCAACATGTAGCCGACGGTGGCCCACTGTTATAGTCAAGTTCGATAAGTGCGCCCGTGACCACCGTTGCCCCGACAGTGGCCCACTGCCACGCTCGAGCTTGATATATCACCTCTGACCGGCGGGTGCTCACCCGATAGTGGCCAACTGTCACACTTGCGTGCGAAGTGATCATGCCTAAGCCACCTGTGGCCCGACAGTGGCAAAAAAAATTGTATGTTTCATCACAAAAATTAGAGTTATCAGAGATAAGTGGGCCTAATATTTTTTCAGGGATTTTGATGTTTGTTCATTGATGCTCTCGATAAAAACATGATGCTCTCAATTAAAAACAGTACAAATGAAAAGAACCATGCTAGGACATACAAACATGTTCATGTACATACTGTACGTAGGAGTTATTTGTATATGAAGCTTCCTTACCCCCACTTCTGTATCCGCCCCTGCGCTTTCGATTTCAAAGTGGCCAATTCTAGAATGCACTTCTCGGGTGAAATTGATCGTTGACCCGTGAAGGCAAGGTACACATCCTCCATTTTCTAGACGCATGTACTGCATGACCATAGGCCTGCATAATATGGTGCACATCAAGCATGAAACCACAGCGACCCAGGAAGTGACCTTGCATTTCAAAGCAGTATCCCTGTGCTGAGTGGGAAATTTGTATTACAGGACAGAACCGTCACAGTTCACTCATGGATCGGGAACCATTGGCAAAATGTGTTGCTAATACTAGTCGACGACCATGGGCCGCTGGTACTGATAAGCCTCCGCTACCAAACTTAACCCCTCTGACCCACCAGTCGGCCACTGATTAGTCATCCACACCCCACTAGAGGGCCACCACTGACCCACTGGTGGGACCAATGATTAGCCATCCACACCCCACTAGTGGACACCGCTTAGCTACAGGAAGGCACCACTGACCCACCAGTGGGCCACCCATAATGGCACTCGTGGGCCACCTAATATTTGCTGTCTGGGAAATTTCGTCAGGGGTTATTTCAAGTTAACTCATAAAAGTTAACAGCCTTAGCATTTCGAACTTTGAAATCAGTCAACAACTAGAATTAATTGTGGATCTGTGTCAAAACGGTCAGAGTTAAGAGTTAGAAATAGTCACACTACCTTCCATTGCACAAGCTCATGAGGGCCCTTAATGCAAGGTCACAGCAAGGTCATCTGAAACCACGAAGCCTTACGGCACAGGTCCCTTGGTGTACACAGCACTGTACAATGTACATGTACATGTACATGTACTGTACAAATGTACATGTACAGTACATGTACATGTAGCAACACACAGACGTGAGCTCATTAAATATGCAGCCAGTTGACCACGAGGCACAAACGTAAGCATGCTATCTGCTACCCCTAGAACTGCGGGGTCCGACCATGGAGCTATTAAGAAGTCCGACCTGGTAGTGGGGTGGATGTCGGGCCCCATACTTCAGGGGGGTAGCAATCTGCTTGACTGAAGTGAAGGGACCGATGTACATGTATTTAGGGTCATTCTATATTTAGCCTTAACAAGCATTAAGAAGTGTCAACGAGTTATCAAAGCATATGTCAGGATATGTTCTATGTTTGCAATATTAAATGGGATCCTAAATATCATTTCAGGGTATCACATTATCTAAAACATGTAGGCCTAAAAAGGTATATGTGTTTTGAGTCAAATTCCGAGACAAAGTGGGGCCCGCCCGACACTAGTATCAGATTACGGGCTTCTCTATTGGCAGGCTAGGCCTAAGTGCACGTGTTGGTGCATATCATATGGCATCACTGATGTGAAAATGTGGCATGCTTTTGTTTGACAAAACAAATTCTCTGCAACTTGAACATATGTTGAACTAGCCTGTCAATCTCCCAAATTTCAGGAACGTCAGGGTTTTCAAATTAAACATCGGGCTTTGCTAAACACATCCAATGAACATTCCTAAAGGGAGATCGTTTAATAAATATGGAAACAAATGAAAATTCACTCTACATCAGCAGGAAGAATTACTGTGGATTTGTTTGGCATATGGCGACGCATGCGCATGGCGGATGGGTGGACAATTTAAGTCTTAGAAAATAACTTCGTTTTGGTGTCCATCATGTGTTAGCACCCTTGTACACCACTGAAGCCCTTCTAGCTTTCACTGGTGATATGAACATCAACGCAAAGATACAATTTAGACGTCAGTAAAATCATGGAGGAATAATGTTCTTATTCCTCTTTGGTAAAATCATTCCGGAGCTGAGACTGAAATCATTCCGGAGTCGAGACTGTTTCTTCTCACTTCGTGATGTGACGATTTGAATGTGTCAGTAACGCAGCAACCGTTAATAAAATCCGGACTGACCGTCCAATGTACACCGAATCAATGTCACTGGCGTGATGTTGAATAAACATTGCATTTGGGTTGTTATATCATTGCTAGCTAATTTCGAAAATAAATCAATACTGGGTTATTGAGGAAGTAAAGAGGTTGAAACAACATATGTTTGCGACCTTACGTTGTCAAAACACTTTATTAGGTTTCCATATCGCGACATTATCAACACATTTTTCAATGTCGGGTGCCTAACTCCTTACACTGCATCAACGTCATACTCTTAATGTTGATTAAGCATTGGATTGGGGTTGTTGAAATTGCGACAACCTTTCGACAATCAAGTAACATTGGATGACTGTGAAAATATAAATGGTGAAACAACGTTTGCGACCTTACATTGGCTAAACGTAAAATTTAGGTTGTTGATATCGCGAGACGATTTCAACAATAGCTCAACTATGAATAAACGGCGATATCTTTACGTCGATACAGATTAGATCATCAACGTTCGGTAAATATTGAATTTGGGTTGCTAATATGGCGAGACGATTTCAACAATAACTCAACTATGAATAAACGTCGATATCTTTACGTCGATACAGATTGGATCATCAACGTAGGGTAAATATTGAATTGAGGTTGCTAAAAAAAGTCTAATAAGTTTAATAAACGTCTTTTTACAACATCAAAACTCCGTCACAAAAGTGATATTAAGATACGTTGGATCATAATATCGAAGTTGAAACCACCTGCCAACCAGATTTCGATCAAATGTTAACGTTGAAATTACGTCGTGTGCCTGCTGGGAAAGCTATTCTGGTTAAATAAATCCATGCCTCTTCAAACTTCTTAATGCGTTCAAATTACGCAGATACTTGAAAATACCGCGATTTTGGAAACATCTTGTTGGATTGGATGGTTATTGTGGCTGTGGCTGAGTCAGTGTTGTGACGCTAAAGATCCCCCGTCAGTGACGTGTCCAGCGCCCTGATCCCCCCCAAAAAAAACCTTTTTCTGTTTTAAGAAAACTCAAGGTGTGAACACTTTTGAAATGGTACTTCCACGTTTCGCAAGGCTAAGAACAGATTGGTCAGTCACTAGCTGTCCACGTTCTCCCTTTGGAATGTTGTCCACCATCCACTTTTTGATTGGTTATCCCCGAAATTACCCCATTGTTTTAACGATTTGGCTAATCACAAAGTTTCCACCAGTAACTGTATGGGAGCGTGATCGGTAGGGCTACTTAAACCCCCTGCCCCCATCTCGTGTCTTCAGAAGCGAAGAAGACCTAGGTACGAGTACCATCGTTGAGTGCCCCTTGTACTTTTTGTTGTTCAGTTAGGAACGCGAGCCGACTCCTTAAATCGACTTTCTGTCGCGTTCCTGACTTCTCGCACCATCTTGCCACGTCATCTGTCGACACAGAGTACAATTCCCCAGGTTACGCTTTGGGGAGCCGACCTAATTCGCCTCTCCATACTTTCGGGCTGGCATCTCTGGAACCATCTGTCTAATCAGGTTGAAATTTTGCAAAGAAACAAACGAAAAAGTGTTATAGGTAAAAATTTGGGTCCCGTCATGATGACGTCAGCACCCGATTTTTTAATGATTTTTTTATCTTTTTGCCATTTTGTCATTCTTTTTGACGTATTTCCTGAGCAAAACAAGCGTTTTTAAAATTCTTTTTGCTAGACATCCAATAGCCCAGTTAGGTATGTCAGTTTGTTTGAAAATCTTGTGACTTCATGATGACGTCATCAAAATCAAGATTTACAATTGTACGTTTCAGACAATGTTTGATCATTAGGAAATTCACTGCGTACATCAACAGTCAATTCCCGATTGCATTTCCGAATTAACATCCTCATTACCTCATCCTTTGAATTTTTATAAAGTTTTGACGAATTTTTTATTTGCATACGAATTTCCATGCGTACTATCATTCTCGAACTTATTCAAGTCCAGTTTTAGCAGGCTGTGAAATTCAATTCATCAATTTCAGATATACGTGCAGGTTGGAAGGATTTACATTTAAGATACAGGTTCAAGTATGTGGAATTATAGCGCTATTTAGAAGAATAACTGTCTGATAATTAATTTCGGCAATGTTGTATAGGCTACACAGTGACTTCAGGCCTCAAGATCGTTCCGCACACGTCGTTCAGGTATTGTCGGCTGTTGCCAGGGCACAAGCGCGAATGCCCTGCGACGGGTAGTTCATGCTAGCCCGAGCGTACGTGGTCGAAGTTTAAACATGACATAGCAAGGACTATACGGTCCGGATATTTTTTTTAGCATTCAGGCATAGTTCGGGGACTTGAGTTAACGAGACGATTCTTGCCCGGTCGACTACGCTGACTGACTCTCCGTCACGCGTGGGCCGGTCATGTATGCCTCCATATCCATATGACTGGGACTTTGAATGCTTGACAAAAGATTTTGGATCTATCTATGACTTGCGGTGGTAATGAAGAGTAATTCGTCTGTATGAATATAATGATGCAGTATATTTCTAGATAGTGTGTGTCCTGGTGTACATGCGTTTCATATATAGTGTGGACCTCTGCACATGAGAAGTCCACAAAATGCAGGGTACTATGGCGTTGTGTGCATGGACTTGAACATGTCCACACAATCTTTTCCCCTCTGTAAACAGTTTCAAAGCCATTTTGGGTTCGAGGTTATCCGTGGCAAAATGAAGAGGAAAAGTCCAGGAAAATCATCATCAAAAAGCCATCTCCATGCAAGGAGTTATCTTACTGGCAGAAAAAGGAGCATTACCCCCACACTCCGTGTGTGTCTTGGCAGTGTAATAAGTTGTCATTGTGTCAATCTCGTGAGTGGACATGACGGAAAAACGCAACGTGGAGTAGCTACAAACAGCGTTTATCGATGAGGGCCTAGTGTAGGTGCATGGGAACGCCAACTCATGGATCAACAGATCATGTAGTACGAACTCAACTGATGACATGTAAGCACCACGAACATTTGCACCTGTTTACTTCTGTTCATGCTGTAGGACTCACTACATCATACATATGTAGGCCTATGAACACTTGTAACAAAAATGACTAAGGCGTGATATTGAATTGAAATTTCTATGTATGCTGATATGGCAGTGTTTTTCCTCGAACGTGTTGGTAGGTGAAATAATTTTCACCTTAATTTATTTATTCTCAAAGTGGTTAATATATATTGGGCACGTTGGGCATTTCGCACGATCACGCATTCACATCGTTTAGCCAGTTGAACGTGTATGAAATCTCCATCTGCACTTCTTCAGTGGAATCAGTCTTCCCAAACCATAGTCTGTCAAGAAGAGGAAAGGTACTGATGACAGAATTATGGGAGTATGCAATGAGATCAACTGATCAGGTAATCGAGTGAACTATGCAGATTCACAAATCACATGTAGGGGCCTATTGTAGCATACTGAGTTGTAGGGCCCCTCACATTAAACTTTGTGTGAATGACTCGTGAAAAGCTTCGCATAAACTTGTTGAGATGGGCAACCTTTCGGCGATATGTTCCTTACAACAACTGAAGCAACTAAATAATGACCCATAATTCATCTTTACCGTGTTACGGTATAGTCTGCATGTATTGACAACATGGTTAATTTTTTTTACAGCTGATGCATGTGTTAGTGCCCTGTGGAAGCAGGTTGTATTCTCTAGATTAGGTATCAGCCAAGCAAAGATGACCTGGAAGATGCCACCATAAGGGTGTGACAAGCTGCACTCAAAAGTGCAGTTGCCCATAATTTGGACATTGGTACACACTGCTTACACTATGTACGCAAAAACACTTATGTAGCTGCAAGAAATATTTTACTTGGAAAGTTTTACACCATACTTAAGGGTACCACTGTAAGTCACGTTTTTCATCATATCATTGCAAATACACGTACAGAACAGGACTTCATAAGCATGCCTTTTTGTTCAATACGTACATGTATGTGTGGTATGTGTTTCCAAGTAACCGTTGAAAATAATGATTACTACGCATACATGTATGCCCTTTGGAGCCTGTAAGTGAATTCAATCTTGTTTTGTTTGACATGAGCACGAAAGCAGTGTCCCCAATCCTGACGTTACCTGTGAATAAAATGCCTCGTCTAAAACTCAGAAAGAAGGCTAAATCATTGGAAGTTATCAGTGGAGTAAGCACTTACCCAAGCTTTTCAAATAGGGAGGGCAAAATACAGAGCACTCATATCATAGCTTGTAGGCTCGTTTACCAAATGTAGCCTTTTTGGTTTCTTTTATATATTATAAAACTGATTGAGCTTTATGCCAAAGATTTTGGGTTTTTTACACAAATAAATCTGAGGATTCAAGAACCCAATCTGAGTTTAGTGACATTCTGTTTGTCTGAATCTTTAAGAAATATTTTCCAGGCTTTTGAAAGACGAAATCTGACCTAATGTGACGAAGACGTCATCAAGTAACAAGTGACATGATATCAAAAGCGCATCCTTTAGCACCCTATATCTCCTGCAGTACATGCCCGATTGGGTTGGAACTTGGTACATAGAAAGGGAAGAGTTACAGACGAAAATTGACATCATAGGATGATAAGACCTTCAAGTGGTAAGCCCATTGACATAAAATGTGCAACTGTACTCGAACGATTGTAACTCCTAGATAACTAGGAAGTGTCTGTTGACTCGTGTTATTTTTCCCAATTAATTCTTGAGGAGAACGGCCATTTATTGGTGTTGATTGTTACTTGCTCTTGTCTCTTGCTAATTGCTACACTATGAATCATTTGAACCCCTCTCATGTGCGGTTGTGTTTAGGTTCCAATTTCCTCTTACCAGACGCTTCCTTGCCAGTCACGCATAACCGGGAATTCCGATACCTGTTCCCTCAATTACAAAAAAAAATTATAATAATGCAATTATTACAATGCACATTGCTCCCTGTGAGTATAGGCCTGCACGTAATTAACATTAAACGGTCCGCCGAGCACCCAAATTTTAGTCATATTCTGAAAAGGAGTCGGTGGCCAAATTGGTGATGGGCTGATTGTTTATTTACCCTGTGGTCTACAAACAGAATTAACATGAAAGAACTAATAAATATGTGCACAGACCCATAAAACTTAATAATATCAAAAACATTAACATAAACATCATAAATTATGCGTAATCATATCCATAGTTGACCCAGCAAAATATGTTCATATGAACTTGGATAAGGGCCAAACACACAAGGAACACTCAAAAAACAATAATAAGATGACTCTAAGTTTACCTAAGAAACCCCAATAAAGTCTTATTAGAAGACAATGCCCCTACACCTGTGATTATATACGTGTATAATGTGACATGAACATGATGCAATATGCATTACACTCCAAATGCAACGATTATAACCCCAGAACCCCCCCCCTCATATCATTTTTAGATCAACCAAAATGTACTCACTTTAGTCATCCACGCACAGCGGATTTTTATGATTAACCTGGTAACTGGATGGATAAGGTACAGGGCAATTAGGAGTATGCTCTGAAAGAATTTCGGGAAAATTTCAGGAACAAAGTGATTCGGCGTGGAATGATTGGGCAATTATAATGAATGAATCACAAGAGGGCGCTACTGCGCGCTGCCGTGGGAGAGACGTTTTCGGACATATTCGTTTATATGACGAGTGATGTCTTTGGAATACTCCTATTTTGCTCGTCTGCAACTATTAATAAGCAAGCACGGAGGATTTATTGGTGCTGATCTTCTAACTGTCCAAAAAATAGCTTATAATCTTGTCTCGACCAAGTTTACTGAAATAATGTTTAATACAACTCACCCCCTCAACCCATTTATTATTCAAACGCTATCTGGGATGGTGTGTCAACCCACTCTCGATCAAAACAAGCAGATTTAAATCCTCCTTTGTACAATTGGCCATTCACATTTTGAATGCATCTTTTACCAGAAAATGGGGCTTGTAGTTCATTCGACCCATCTTGTCCCGTCCTCAGTCTGCCTTGCCTTATTCCTTGCCCCTTTCCTTAACTCCTCCCCCACCCATCCACCCTCACTTCCTACCTTTCCATTCCCCTTTTCTTAACTCCTCCCCCACCCATCCACCCTCACTTCCTACCTTTCCATTCCCCTTTTCTTAACTCCTCCCCCACCCATCCACCCTCACTTCCTACCTTTCCTTTCCCCTTTCCTTAACTCCTCCCCCACCCATCCACCCTCACTTCCTACCTTTCCCTTATCCCAAACCTTCCCTTGCCTATCCCCTTCCCCCATGTCTACCCCTAGACCTTCCTTATCGCCATTGTAACTTTAGTTTAATATAATTTAAAATTGTGTCTAGTAACTTGTCATTTTTATTGAAGTGAAGCGACGCGTGTGCGTCGGTTCGGGGTATATTGGGTGAGGTGCTACCCCCTGGTAAGAAAGACCGGTGTCAGCAACAGGCACAAGCTTTGTTTTGATGATACGATTGCTTTAATTCGTCAAGAAAAACCCCAGCAAAGAAAAATTCTGAACATAAATGTTTTTACAAACATATTTTATCAAAATCAATATAATTATCACAAAATAAAATGTAAGTAATAAAGGATTATTTCAACGGGTGACAATATAGGTTCATGGAACTCAACCAGCACCTTGTCTTCGCTTCGCATCACTGAGTGGAAGATACATGTGCTCCCTGAATTGTAACATTACAATTACCAAATATGAATTCATGTAATGTAACGAAAATGTCAATTGAATACAGAGAACTACCAGCGCATAAGGTTCATTTAAATGTCAGTAAATTTGCAGAGGTGCGCATAATAGTGAAACAGGTTTTTGCTCCTTTGTGATAGGCAGTAAATTCGGATACATTCGCGATGCATTCAAAGACCGCAAGCAACCCGGTCAGAGGTCACGGAAAGTTACGAATTATACCCATAGTGTCACTGCAATGCTTGTACATGTACATGTACATCACATGTACATGTATATAAACATGTACATGTACAGCACATGTACACCTACACTGTACAACATAGGAAACATGTGGACGACTGACTTTTGCCAGGAGTCATGAGTAAGGCAAAGAAAGTTCCCATTTTCATATGAAAGTAATTTTAAAATGATTATAAAAGGAATACCAACTTACATAGCACTCCTTGAAAACAAGGATGAGCCAACATATGGCTGAACATCTTCCATATGACAAGGCTAAAATCTAACAATATGGGCAGAATTGTGGCTGTGGCGCTCGCGCGCCCATGTCTTCCGAAAGAGAGAAAAGGAAGGCGGAGCGTCTGAAGAAGCTAATTAATATTCATGACCCTACACTATTATTCTTATGTATATTGGTATTTATTTGCCTACTTTTAACGTACACTGGGAAAACACAGGGCAACCCCCCCCCAAAAAAAACAAACATTTTTTTCTGTTTTAAGAAAACCGAAGGCGTGAACTTTTCCGATATGGTTCTTTCACATTTCTGAGGGTGGGGCAGGATTCTTTGAAAAACTTGGACGGCGGTTTTCTGACAGAATAATCGCATTTTACTCCCTCATCGAAACCTGGATAAACGACCATCTGAATACAAATTCTATTGTGATCATACCTTACAGGTAACTCAAACCAAAATTGTACGGTGCATGGAGGAAACCCTCCCCATAAAGTATCTTATAGTGTAATTCGACCGGCAGAATTAGAAACATTACTGTGGTGACACAACGTTCATGAACAGGTGGTCTGCGCGAGTTACATGCCAAGAGGGTATCGTGATTTGCCAAATGCACGCGCGCGTCAAGCTGAAGAAGTCACGACACTGCCTCGAGTGTAACCCCAGAGCCAAGCCAATAAATCATTTTTTCAGACATGATGGAACGAACGATTTTAAAGGATTCCTTAATCGCAGAATGCAGAAATAACAAAATGCAAAAATCAATGGCACCTACATTTTGTTTAGTTGCAACTAAAACCAATACTTGAAGCTGTGTGGAACGTGTTGGTTCATCGTATGAAATCACAGTGAAGAGTTAGGAAAAAGAGGGTAGAGCCGGCCTAGCCAGTGAAGGTCAAAACTGTCTGACGGAAGTCTAAATCATTAATGTATTAACTGGTGGTAAACATTTCGAGAACCAATCTAACTGACAGAGCTAACGATTTTTTTTCAGCTCAACAAACAGTCGATCCTCCCCTCTAGAAAGTTTGCATTACAAGATTTCATTTCCTGTTTTTCTGTCAGGGCACTCAACAGGACGAGGTCGTGAGGCTGTTTACGAACATGGGATTGACAATCGTTGACATTCGGCAGGCCGAGCAGCGCATCAAGAGCTATGTCTCCGAGACCCCGGTGATGACCTCGCGTCGTATGGATGCACAGGCCGGTTGCAACCTGTTCTTCAAGTGCGAGCTGTTTCAGCGAACCGGATCCTTTAAAGCAAGTCATTCCAGATAAGCTAGTCAGGCTATTTATGAAGTAGTCGATCAGTAAACCAAAAGTCTGCTGACAGTGTCTCCCGACAGGAATTCGTTGTGATTCAATAACACTATCATCACCGTCATCTCAGATCTTGTCCATTTGGGGGTGGAGCTTGATTTTTAAAAGAAAAGGATGTAAAAAATAAGAAGCCGTGAAAATTGTAATTAACATCAATTGCTCTTCAATTTTCATGCTTTAATTACCATATGTAATTAATTAACATATGTAATTAACTGACATATGAAATTAAACATTTGATAAATGTAAGTCTGTTTTTCCGCACCATTTTGTTGGCGTGGCCTGAAATCAGGGCCACGCCCACAAAAAAGGGCCCGAACAAATGGCACTTAAACTTATTTGTGCGTTTCCTGAACTGCCAAAAGAATGGCAAAAAATCTAGGAAAGGGATCATTAAGAGCTTTTGGAAATTGTAATTTTATTCACCCCTTAAAGAAAATAGCTCCGCCTCTTAAACGGTTAATATTCACAACAGGCCCACCCGTAAAAATTATTTTCACTTCATTTCAACCTAACTTTCCACTTTTCAGGATATTTCCGACCCAAATTGGCTATATTTCCCACATTTGAGACAAGCTTCCAAAATATAGACCCTCATTTAAACTTTTTAGGACACACCCACAAATGCTGCGGAAAAACAGACTTCCATTTATCAAATGTTTAATTTCATATGTCAACTAATTTCATATAATAATTAATTTCATACGTTAATTAAAGCATGAACATTTTAAGAGCAATTGATGTTAATCACAATTTTCATTGGCTTCTTATTTTTTACACTCCCTTTTTTAGAAAATCAAGCTCTGCCCCAAAAAAGGACAAGATCTGAGACGGGTCCACATCTTAAAATGACTTTTAGCCCAATTGGAGCCATTACGCCGAACTTCATGCTTTTATCACAAAATGCACAATTCAGGCCCAAAACAACCCTAAGCAGCTCCACAATGCATCAAAGTTCACGGTCCAAACCGAATCTCAAGGCACCTGACAAAAACCTTACATAAACCAAACCATATAAGATTAAAAACATAGTAATGGAACAATCAGCATGCATTCATTTCACACTAAATCTAAAACCACGAATGGGCAAAATAATTGTCTTCCTTCTCTCAAGTAAAGTTTATAGCAACTAGCAACAGCAACTCGTAGTAAGACAGGCAAGTGAAAGGGATAAACAATAACCAGCAAATCACCGACCAAAGACTGAGTGACAGACAAACAAGCAAAAATTAAAAATGATCAATTCGGTATTAAAGGGACCATGCAAAACAAACAGTCTTTCAACACCACCTTTGCATTTGTGACTATGCCTACGTTTTCTTCTCTGACTTTGAATGTTTTAAGCTCAATGAAACAGTATGTTTTGTTACACAAAATTGGACTGCGTGCTCATTATGCAAGATGCCACCATCATTTTATGTCTGTTTTTCCCAAGTTTCGAGGAGCAGTCAACTTCTTAGCCAAAATGCGGGAAACAATGGAAAATGGTCGTGTTCCCTGCGTTGTTACCATCAGCAGTGGAAACTTTGCCCAAGGCCTAGCACTCGCCTCTAATCTACTGAACACTAAGGCCTATGTGATCATGCCTAACACCGCCCCAAAGTGCAAACAGAATGCTGTAAAAGAATACGGAGCAGACGTGATTCTGAGCAGTCCAACTCTACAGGTACCGTACAGCAAAGACAATCTTTAGAGAAGATTCAGCGTTGTTTGGAATAATTGACTGCTTCAATTTCTAGAAGATGTAAATTAAAAGAAACAAAAAGATGTAGTGGTCGTCCAAATATATTTTTTTTCATGTGACTGTTCAACCAACTTACGATCTTTAACTAGATATATTAATTACTTTTAAGGAGGCACATGTGTTTAGGAAAAGCTGCAACAAATTGCAGCATTATTGCACTCGACAACTCATGATGGATTGTCGGCAAAGCGAGAAAATAACAATGGTCCAAAGTACTGAACCAAAACTGTCGCCGATGAGTTTCACATGTGTGAATTTTGGAGGAAAAGGATACACATTCAGAAACAAGAAATGGCCCACATCCTAAGCCATGGTAGCAATATGATTGTCGAATGTAGGCGTAAGTTCAGCGCCTGGATTTGAACGATCATTTGACCACTCATTCAGGATCTCATTCATTAAAACACCTCACGGTTTGACGATTAAAAAGGAAGGAGAATCTGGTTAAAGGAACCAGGAAATAGAAATATTTAATAAGTTTTACTAAAAACCTTTTAAATTGCATATTTGGGTTTCAGTTAACCTGATTTTTGAGTTTTGTTTTGCAATTTCTAACCCATATTTTGATGCTTTTTTATGCTAGCGCTTATTTGCATATTCATGAGGCGAGCAGAACTGGATGATGTCAATCAAGGCACTGAATCTCAATGTTGCACTGTTTGTGCACAGAAAATCTCTAGATTTTTTCCCCAGTGCTATGGCAGATTTCAGTTTCTATGGCAATTTATTGCTGTGTAAGAATATGGCAATAATCCAGCAAAAATCCTTTCACAGAAATGTTCCCCGATAGTAAATTTGGGGTTCACAATTAGAACGTGTAAACATGCAACCTGAACCATGTCTTCCTGGATTTGCATCAAAGCAAAAGCGCCCTCACTTGTCTAGAATTCCTTTGTCAATTTTAATGTTTGAAAAAGTGCACTGTTCAGTTCACGTAACTCAAGAATGATGTCCAACAGTCTTCATACATGGAAGAAGAGTACAGAGATACACAAAAAGAGATTCTAAGAAAAATTCATTCCCTGGATCCTTTTAAGTTTTACGAGACCGCATTTTACAGAGAGAGGCAGTTTGCAATGGGATGGAGATTTTTTAAAGCAGAATCGGGGACTGACGGAAGCAAAGCAGGAGGGTTATAAAAGGTGGAATAGGAGGGCTCCTGTTTTCCAAGTGGAAACTGAAACCCCGGTTATACGGCTGTGACGATTATCGGGGTCAACTGCCGGTACCACTTATGCAGAAGACGGTGAGTTTGGACGCGGTAGCTTACGCGTCACTTTCTGTGAAGCTCTCGGACTCGGCTCCGAATCTTAAACTCCTTAATTAGTTGTGGCAGGTGTCGTGAGGGGTTTCATCCGAGAGGGAATCCTGTTGTCTTTAAATCACAGGCCCTCTTCAAGGCCAGAGATCAAGTCGTACAGAAGACGGGTGCAGTATACGTCCCTTCTGCACAACACTACGACGTCATGGCGGGGCAGGGTACATTATGCACAGAAATGATAGAAATGGTATGCTTCCAAAATCCACCTTTTAAAAAATTCTTCAAAAAGATCGTAACCATCGCTCCGTGCATGCCCTGTACAGTAGTGGGATCGGGTGGCCTGGTGGCACTGTCAGGCAAGAAGTCACTGGACACGCTGTCTTTAGGAGGAATGCTCACAATTGCGCCGAAAATGACATCAGAAGAAAATGGGTAACATTTTATATTACATCTATGAACCATGCGAGCAACTTGACAATGTGCTCACTGAATGATTATAAAGATGAACAAACCAATTCTTTGGACTGGGATTTGAACCTACGACCTCCACAAAACTGTTCTGGGGAGATGAGCTTTTCTGTTCTGTGTCTGTGGTCTCAACAAAGATTAGTTACAGAAAAATTATAGACAAAAAAAGACTTTACTGCATGAGGAAAAGAAGGAATATTCATAACTCTCACCATCACCTGAAGGCTGGTCTCGATAGGAAACTCTGAGACGCTTGGTGGCGTCAAACATGTCGGTCCTTTTGATCAGTTCTGAGCATGGTTCTGCGCATGCGTGCGTTGTTTTGAGCAGGCAGCCTAATTTTTTTTCCTAAGAGGGTCAGGGCAATTATCATATATGGACGTAGTTAACTGCAAGCTGGATCAATAGACCACTCACTAATAAATTCATAATTATGCACTCATGCACACAAATGGCCTTGGCGGAAAAAAGTGTGAGCGGGCCATTGAAAACGTACAGGGGTGCGATTTTGATCAGGTTTCTAGCTCTGTTCAGTTTTTTTCTTCAAAATATCCCAGTAAATCGTTTCTTCTATTTTTCTAAGCGGGATTTAAGCTCCCTCAAAAGACTTCACAATCGTGATTTTTCCTGTGCACACGAGATTGCCATATCTAAGCCGGTCTCCTTTCGTTCTGTTTTAAAGCAAAAACGATTTAATGGAATTCTTAGAAGAAAAATGAACAACGCCAGAAAACCTGAAATAGAATGATCAAAATCGCACCCGTGTACGTTTTCAATGGCCCGCTCACACTTCTTGTGGCCAAGGCCATTTGTGCACATGCGTGCATAATTATGAATTTATTAGGGAAAAGCTTATATAGTGGACACTTAGAAACGTAAGTTGGAAGGTAAATTCGGGCTTTACTTTCCTACTATAAAAACATCCTATTACCCCCAAAGAAAAATATATAACTGCATTATAATGTGTAGACTCGAACCCTTGCCAAGTAAAGCGCTCTTCTGAGCTATCGTGCAACTGGCCAAGGGGGCAATTTTGTTGCATGTTATGCTTAAAAGGTCGTCCACCCCATTTATGATAATTGCCCCCAACCAACGCCCATTTTTTTTATAGTTTACCCCTAACGCTCCGAGAAAAACAAATTATGCGAGCAGTCATGCGTAGCCATGAGCACGCGCAATACTGTGAAAAAGGACCGGTACGTCTGCTGTCACCAACTTTTCAAAGTATCCAATTATTGGCAAGGGCGTAGGCCGTTCATATTAATTTGTTTTTAAACCAAAACGTAGTACGTTATTAGTGAAAGCACACGGGTTTTTGATACACTATGACCGAAAAGTACAATAGTATATATCTGGGGCAAGCTGCTTTTTAAGTACACACTCACCTTCCTCGTTTAAACGCTGGAAGTTGGAGTTCCGCTTTCTTGAAAATCTCACTCCCTATAGGGCCAAACCAGCCTACGCCTCTGATTGGAGTTTGCTCTTCCCGCCAGATTGACCAGAAGTTGGATGCTATCATTGTTCCTGTCTCGGGAGGAGGAATGCTGGCCGGGGTACTGATTGCAGCAAAGGTTTGCAAGAACTCCTTGAAACTATCCTCAGTTGCAACTTACCAGTTGCAACCTTCTTGGTTTCACCCTGACAGAACGGTTCACATGGCCCCAAAATTTGGGTCATAAAATCTGAAAAAAAAAGGAAACTGAATGATATGCGAGATCATTTTAATACTTCTGCCCATTTTAAAATGACTTTGAGCTCAAAGTGTTGAAAATGAGTCATCTGTCTTCTGACTAGCTTGTTTCTTTCAAACCGATTATTTCATGTAGGGCATGGCTCTGAAGTTAAAGCTTTTTTGTTCTTAAACTATTTCTGTGTCGTCACTACTTTTTTCAAGTGTAGATTGCTTTTACGATTGAACAGCGTAAGTTACAAATCTATAGTTGTTGTTACAAATCAATAACTGTATGTTCGTTACGAATCTACAGTTAATATCTCGCAAATGTACAGTTACAGCAGATTCGTGTCGACGAGGGGGTAGGGCACACGTCCACTCCTCTCCTCGTTTCGATCATCAAAGTGTGACCGGAGGACCGGGTTGGGTAAGAGTAACTAACGCGCTGCTGCCGTGACTCTGATTGTACTGGGCCTCGTAATAGCTACACTTAGAAAATTTAAGAGATACCGGGAACACCTACACTCCAGCCTTATTGTGTACGTTTGCCTTTCTCTATAGAAAATGACAAAGGTTGTTATCCCTCGTGTTTTCAAGATGAATGCTTTGTAAAGCAAAATTTTCAACAAGAATTTGAATTTTCTCTTCACCTTTCAATAAGGAATTAACTTGATGTATTTTGGCTGCATTTCTGTTTCATGGTTTTGCCCATTCTTTTTTTTTATAGTGTTGGATTATAGCTTAATTGAATTGACACATCTTCTAGTTGTTCCAGATCATAGCTGTCCTGAGGTGACAGATCTGTCAGAATGGTTTCTCCCCAGCACATATTAATCTTGCTTGCCCGTATATTTTCTTGTATTGCTAAAATTTGTGGCGCTATAAACAATTTTAGGAGGAAATGTGCGCTTTATAGAAATTCTTAAATTTCGTTATTTAACTCCAAAATTGGCATTGTAATTTGAATCCAAAGTTGCTCATTCTCCAAGTGAAATAGCAATCTGTAGTGAGGGGGCATTTCAGAATTATTAATATAAGAACATGTATTTGTATCGGTGAAGCTCATTTTGAGTGGTGCGTAAAGTGATTCTTAAAGTACTAACCATACTTTCACGAGGTTGATATAGCATTCCTCAATTTCATAGAGTCCTGTGGTAGTTTTAGTCCGGAAGGTTTCGCTGCAATGACACACGTATAATAATGAATCCAAGGCGCAAAATATCCAGCACTGAGTGTCGACTGCACAAATACTCTCATGAAATTGATATAGCATTCCTCAATTTCATAGAGTCCTGTGGTGGTTAGACCGATAGGTTTGGCTGCAATGACACACGTGTAACAATGACTCCAAGGCGCAAAAGGAAGAGAAGCAAGTATGTATTCAGCACTGACGGTGTTGACTGCACCAATACTGTCGATGTTTGACTTAGCCCAAACCCGTGCACGTTAATGAATGGAGCAAAAGTGTGCACTCAGCCGTAGGGTAACAGCAAGAGCGTCATAGACTAGAGACTCTGTGTTCCTGTAACAATGGAAAATAGTGAAGTCAGATAATAGACTCGGAACTGTAGATTCGTGCAAGAATTAAGTCGGTTTGCCCCGCCCATTCTTAGCGCGAATGTACACTTCCTCGTCCATTTTCCTTGACCTAATTTGAAAACGCCGGGTGATTGGTCCATCGTGGAACTAATCAAGTGCCAGTTGTCATTGTTATGTGAACACCTGTCGGGATAAGGGCCCAATTATCCGATAAACATAGCATACACTGTGCCTGGGGCCATGGAGGAAATCCGAGGGCCTTCGAAAAATTATGGGGCCTATGAAAATACCTATAAAATAATAAAAAAGTGCGTCGAAAAATACCCACACCCACGCACACATAAGAGAAGTCTTCCTCTGAAATCTCAGGTGTGAGAAAATTTCAAAAGTAACCGAAGGTTTACTACATAACTTCGAATTCGATAATTTGAAGGCTCTGCGCCAGGCAGCATGAAATTAGTTATGTAGGTTGCGGTACATTGAGTGCAGTAGGAAGTGCTAAGGGCAGCTGACAAAGGGCCTTCGCGTACGGTATACGGCACACTTTATCTGGCGAAGTCCGGATCGGACCCTCAGACTACGTAAGTGATTACCGATTAAGCGTCTTCCGCGGATAAAACTTTGTTCAGTGATTTTCGTTAGAACCATCCATTACAAAGTCCATCATAAGGCCAGCGTAATTCTTTAAAAAAATCAAGTCTAAAGTCAGAAATTCGAATCAAAAGCCAAGCCACAAGATAAGTTGCTAGAAAGGAACGGCTTGTTACGACTTAGGTGAGGATATAGGCGGCTCGCGTCTTGTGCTCAGTGGGCTAAGTTTGGTGGGGTGTGTAGACTTTAGGATCTTTAGTTTGGATACCAGACTACAACACTAGTTTTAATTATAACGTGTACGTGCTCATGGGGAGGAGGTTGTTGACATTGCGTACAAGAGGGTCTGACGAAGAGCTTTAAGTTATTGTTGGAAAATCATTGCGCGTGCTGGAAGCCTTGATTAAAATCATGACCAGTGATTGACATCTTTGGTCCACTTGCACCTTATAGTCCTTGCAGCCGGGAATTCAAGTGATTGCTGCCGAGCCCGAGGTAGCAGATGACTGTTGCAAGTCGTTCGTTGCTAAGAGACACATCAAGACGGATAGCCTTCCCTTTACCATCGCAGACGGTTTAAGGGGGTCCATCGGCGACCTTGCGTGGCCAATTGCTCGGGACCTCCTTGACGGTGGTATCACGGTGACTGAAGATGAAATCAAGGTAATGGTGGGAAATGCGTCACGAGCGATTTCCTGAATTGTATACGCCAAACTCGTCGCTGCCTGGACTTCTGTCGGAGGTTTGAGTGCTTCCAGGTTGGCTTCATGAGGTTACAAAGCCTAGAAATTTGCGTTTAGGGGTTGGTCGACACGCCAAAAGTAATTTTATGAGACCTCTGGAAATACTCCGGAAAAAAATATAATTGAAAAAGAAAAATCCTCCTCTCACAGGAAAGTACTATCGTCCGAAGTGATGATGCCTTCGATTCACCTAAAAGAAATACATGTATTTTTTTTCTAATCCCTGCAGGAAAGTACTAAGCTGGTGTGGCAGTGTATGAAGCTGTGTATTGAGCCCTCAGCGGGGGTGGGCGTGGCTGCCGTGATGTCAGACAAATTCAAAGCCGCGTTCCCAGACGTTAAGAATGTGGGGATCATCTTGTGCGGAGGTAACATCGACCTAGACTCCATGAAAACTTGGCTATAGAGACTGAACAACCGGGATTAGAAACTCTGCACGATAATTAAATACTCTGGTGATCTATTTTGTAAATTATACGTCATGATATTATGATGTTAGAACACCCCACTAAAGGGACCACCAGACAAGGCAGACGGAAACAGAAAATACTGAAATAACAGCAAAAACTGTATCTATATGTATTACATGATGGAGTGCGGCTAGCAGACTGTATATAGAATTAATGAACGTTTATGAGACCAATGGTAAGATTCGCCTCGTGGAAGTGGTATGGTATATTTCGTCTGCCACCAAAGGAAAATTGCACAGATTTGAAACATGCATTATTTGTTTTATATAATACATGCACAAATCCTTTTCTGTTAGGTCCCAATCGTGTTTTCCCGTGCGTCATTTGGCGAAATAGATTCGTGTCCGGAGCGCCACCCACTGGTACCGGGTAGCACATGTACCGTGCAATGTTAGACTGGTTCCATCCCTAGATTATTGTTCTCTTTCTTACTGGGAGTGAGATATATGAAATGGGGGCGGAAACCAGTCAATTGAATGAAGTTTTAGCCAACGGCAACCGTTGAATATAGCGAATGATTTAATAACACGTGATCAACGATCCATCAATCAATTGACGAGAATTTATGCAGGTATATTATAAACAGAATATAGCAATTTAGCATATAGCAGTTTAAGGGAATATCATGTATTTTAATTTAGCAGTGGGCAAAGACACTTAGGTCTGGTGGTATTTTCAGTGCCTACTTTTGTTAGTCCGGTTACCTGGTTCCGAGTCCAGTTGTAGGTTCATCTACTGGAAACATGTTGGGTTTAGAGTGCTTGGAATTTATTGCAATAGTTGGTCGGTGCGTAAATTGCCTGATTGTTGTCCTGTCTTGTATGGTTTTATCTATATTCTTTGGTAATATTTTATCCACATTTAGTGATATTTAAGCCTGTTCATACACGAAGTGTTTATTTTAAGTCTTTCCATAAAAACAATTGTCTTTAATAATGATTTGAGTATGCTTTTTAAACGATTATAGAAATTGTCTTAATTATTTTGTAGACTTAGCTCTACATGAGGGGAAAAGTCAAAAAGTATTACTGAAATGATTTTATATCAGATACGGGGAGCTATGCGTCCCTTGGGTGTTCAAAACGTCATATCCCACACCACAGCGGTCAACAATTGTTTTGGCATACCTTTGTCTTAAGGAATTTATCCAAAGAAACAAGCTCTGAATTTCAGAGGACGACAGGCCTGCTGCAAAACTGTCCAGTACCTATAAACAGACGAAACCGATATCGTCTGCAAATGCACTCTTCCCTCACTTTCTTTAATTGCATTATTTTAATGTGAAACGAGTGTGGGTACCAGTGAGTACCTACTCCGTGATCAAACAAGTCTCTTGTAAAGGATTGGAAGACGGCGACAAAGCCTTGTGTCCTTAACTCGTGATCTCCACTAACGGACGTAGAAACAGGTGCTCCGTCAAAGAAGGCAAACGCCCATTCAGGATGGTGAAAAGCAGCGCGTCTACAAGAAGCGACCGCCCATATACATGGTAATCAACTGCAGTCAGCGGACTAAACTTTTACTAGGCCCTGGGGTTATGGTCACAGAACCTAATCGTTACGACCAGCAAGCTCTGTTTGCATTACTGCAAGCACAAGTAAACCTCGTTCTCTTTGGACCCAAACCGGATGTTCCTGAAAATGGTGACATTCGAGGCACTACGAGTACTGCTATTTGTGGGAATTAACAAAATGCCTTTCGGTACTGCATGTACTGGTCCAGATCTCAAGTTCTGCGGAGTCCCTTCAACCTAACGGCGATGTCTTGTTACCGTTTCAGTGAAATCTTTCAAATTTTCACCATGCCGACAACACAGCTCCTGTCTCTCCCTGTGACAGACTGTTTGCTGCTCATTGTACTCCCATAGTTTCTGGCGAAAGTGCAAAGGACAACTCAGCTGGAAACGGTACATATCACTATCATGATGTCAAGCAAATTGGCCAAATGGAGACTGAAGTGTTTTTCTTTGAACGAGTCAGAAACTGTACAACTGCATATTGCCCTGGAGAAGTTCACGGGGTCCTGACCGAGGTCTCTGCTCCACAAGCCTAATGGAACAAAGGAACCATTTTTTCATGTTGCCAAGTGACTTTCCTATAAACAGAAAAACTTGAACAGAACTGAAAATAGTCCACAAAGAGATTGAGATTCAAATCAAGAAGGCCGGAAGGGACCACTACAAACGAAAACTGGAGAGATTTAATGACCAGAATCTAAGTATTGCATGGCAAACTATGCAAACCATGACTGGCTACAAAGACAGATGAAGTCAGGTTCGGACAGTAGGCTGGATTTTGAAGACAGTTTCAATGCTTTTTATTGTAGATGCGACACAAAATTAATGAATTCATGCCTGATAATGAACGTATTGTGCAATCCGATCTCTGGTTAAGGACTCTGGTGATAGTCTTATTGTGGGTGCGCATGATGTTAAGCAGATCGATTTCAAGAACCATTCTGAATAAGGCCTGTGGCCCTGATGGTATCTCATGCAGAGTGTCACGCTGGTGTAGCCAGCAACTTGCCTCCATTTGTATTTTCCAGTTGGTTCTAACATAGTGGTTTTATTCCACAGTGTTGGAAATCTTCAATTATAATTCCTGTGCCAAAAAATCAAGAATTCAGTGGCCTTAACTTCCAACATTATGGAAAGCTCTGAGGAGATTCTTTTACAAGTTTTAAACAGTCAAATTGGTAATGTTGATTCATCTCAATTTGCATATCAGAAAACAGAGGTATTGAAGATGCAGTTGCCTTTTATCTCCATTAACTGTATACACATCGAGTGCTTTCAAAGCGATCGTTCCACATATTTTAATCAAGAAGCTATTGAAATTGAATGTTACACCACAGCTTGCATTAGTTACACCGAGTCTGACCACACGGCCCCATTGTTCTCTAAACATAAAGTGCTAAAGGTATTTGACCTTTATAAATATCAGTTAGGTAAATTTATGTATAAATGTATGAATGATAAGCTGCCACTGTATTTTAAATTATACTTTCAACTTACCTCAAATGTTCACTCATATCATACCAGAAGTACCTCTTAAAAGGAATTATATGTTGATGCCAATAGAACTTCACTACACAAAAATAGTCTTATACAATGCGGTGTCCAATACTGGAATAGCCTAAATGAAATTATAGAAGCAGCGCCCACTTTATTATCATTTCTTCTAAAGTTGAAAAATCTAAAAAAAACAATTTACAGTTCTGTGTAATGTCCCCGCACTTTGGTCTTTTAACTGTAACATTAATTGGTTAGTGATGGGCATGTTGTATTTTAATGGTTTTAGACTTGCCAGTGGATGGAAGTTGAATTTCTGTTCTTTTCTGTGGACAATAAATTGAAATTGTTGGGTGAATGGTACATGAGCCCAACTCTGATCTCCAGGTTATGGTATGCCACACCACACTCATTCCAGGACAGGAGTTCATCCCCAGTTGAAACAAACGCTATCCCATGGCAGAGCACAAAACCAGTCACCCCCTCTAGAGGTGTCATAGCGCCAGCTTCAGATTTTGAAAACAAAATGTCATGTGTAGAGTAGAGCACGTGGCTGTGTATACAAATTGTCGCCTGCAAGAAACGTGATTGTGTCGTTTGCAACAAAATCACACGCACACACAAATCCGATTAAAAGGGCAAGATGCCCATTAAAACTACTGAAGAACAGAAGTGAACAGGTGTGCTTTCAACACTCAGTGTGCTTTCAACACTCAGTTGAATGACGGTCTGCACACTGACTACTACAAGGCACACCTGACGTTGTAAGACCATAGAGCTACAAGCTCTATGGTAAGACAGACTATTCCACAATGTAGTTGCAGTAAATTCAAAGGCATGATCCCCGGTTGTTATCCTGCTATGAACTGAGGGATAGGAAAGGAGGACACCATTATCTTAGCTACGCAGACTGTAACGAGACTGTGGTCGAACATGGATTAACTTAGATATTCCACGTAAAATCTTTTTTAATATTTTAAACTTTATCCTAAATTAAACTTTATCCTAAATTAACAAATAACCACCGGACAAACAAACCTCCGCACTATCGCACCAAATGTTCGGGTTTACGAACCCTATACCTCAGTTATGAGACTTTTGTGCGTTCGAACTATCGACCATTCGGACTATGGAACCGTCCGACAGTCAGTCACACCCAAGCCAGTTTGGTAAGTCATGGCAACAACGCACGCACAAAAAGCAGAGGTCAGTTGGGGTTATACGCACGCGCAACTTCGGCCTCATTTCACAGGGGTGCACCGCAGCAAGTAAATTCCCATGGAGAGCAGTGAGTGATAAATCCCCATACTTCACAAATGTTTTCAAAATACAACTCTCACAAGTGTTCAGGCTGTACAGACGAATGATGTTCCACATGTCCTCTTTCATTTTCCTTTCAATTTTTTTGTGGGTTGACCGATAAAGTTTTGAGAAATTCTCACCCAAAGCAGACCAACTCTAAAATGAAGGAAATTTCACTGCCCGGAAAAGTAGCTATTTTGGAAATGCATCCCTCTCACCGTCCAAACGAAAAAGTGCCACTTTTTGACCGACTTCATCCAAAGTGCTCAGAATTGAAAGACCTGAGTTCGACCGAGAGGTTCAGCGTCATATTTCTTCAATTCCCCAGTTCCGTGGCTCTCAGAACCCTCAAATATAGAATATTTTTGAGTTTATAACTTTTATTAATGAGCTCGGCGGACATATTTCTGGCCTATATAGTTACGTAGGTGCACCCGCAGACAGGCCTATCAGAATAACTTTTTGGTATGTGGCAGCAAACTAAATGGAAGTAATAAACAATTTCCGGATTTGGACAATGTTCAGACTCATTATGCTCAAATAAAGAGACCATACTTTGCGCGGGGAGTGTCCCAGATAAGTGTAAACAAAAATAGCATTCGAGAAATAGGAAGCAGTATCATTTCATGCCGCCGTTTTGAGAATAATTCAGCTGTGCTAGGCCACTCAGATTGACAGGAGTAACGTCTGCTGAGTGCCTTGTTCTACTCAGAATTCTTAGGATAGGAACGATTTAATGAGCTGAATATAAATAGAACGCAACCCGTCGACCCATTTTCGTACGTCCCCCTTTTCAACGGTACAAGCAAGACTCCGTGTGCAGAAGTCCATTCCAGTGTAAGTTTATTGACATCAGATTAGAAATTTTTGTCCGCATCATAAAAATAGGCCTACAGAAATTTAATTTCTATTGGCACTGTTAAGAATATAAAAAAAATACATATAGTTAAAACAAAACACTTTATTTACCAAAAACATGCACACACACAAAATACGCTCAGTTAAAATGACGTATATCCAAGACTGTAACAAATGTTACAGGGTTCTTATTGATATTTTAACTGGCACATTTCTGAGTACTTTTTATATGTACCGACATTAGCCTCAGGATGAGGCAAGCCCGTTAGCGTTTTGTGGTATTTGAAAAGTTTTGTACTAAAACTGGTGTTCCGGAGGATGTCCAGCTAGCCCGGCCCAGTGTTGAAGCGAGGAATTTTTGGAAAAGTATACGGGCAACACACTTTGTAGATGACAGGCTTATGATGTCCAGAAATCTTAAGCTTAATTTTGTCTGAAGCAACCGTTAACGTTGTTTAATTTACTTTGTCATCGTTTTAGACTTCTGAGTTTTCGAAGTTGTCAGTGATTTTTTAGGTACTTTGAGCACGAAATAACTTGTATTGAAGATCGTTACATATACTGATATAAATATTTTCAAGCAAAAAAATAGGGGAGGAGGGTTGATGTACGACGTCAGTGTCATGTGGCAGCAACCTATAAGTAGATGTAATAAGTAATATTTT
The DNA here is from genome assembly GCF_001949145.1 of Acanthaster planci. Next base: position 747,878 of record NW_019091484.1, on the reverse strand, counting down.
TTCTTTACACCACTCACTATCTCCGGATTTGGGCAATTTTCAGACTTATGATGCTCAAATAGAGAAAAACTGTTTATAGAGAGTTTTGCATGGGAGTAAATCCCAGGGGATGGGGTATATACCCCCCTTTTTGAGGAGGGGATGGGGTCTATTGAATCATTCCCCCCCCCACACACTCACATTTTGTGGTGAGCAAAAAATTATAGCGGATTGACAAGAATGTTTCGAATTTCCAACTATCAAAATGCATTCAGTACCACTAAAAAATCGGAAAACAATTTCAAAAATCATAAATATGTTATTTTGAATACATATTACAGATGATATCTTGAACACTGACCTCAAGCCTATATAGATTCATATGGTGTCGCCATCCCCCCCCCGGGTTTTAGAAATTTTCTTGGCCGGGCAAGTCATCCCCCAAATTTTCGGCACAAATTTACACCACTGGAGTTGCGACAGGAGTATCTCAAATCAAACTGGAACCAAAAACCGGTGGATTATTCGTCAGTGAACATAGATAGTTACCACGCATTAATGAACAGCTATTTAGGTACCAATGTCTGAAGTTGGCGGAACTCTCTCTATATATGGATACAGCTCTGACTCAGTCAACTGGATGAGATGTCATGTTTTTATCCCGAATGACCTTGCCTCGTTGAAACGCCAAATTAGCTGAAAGAGAATTAGACATTAATAGTGCAACATGGTGCACCAAAAAATACATGTATACATGTATAATAAACCAACCACATAATTTATTACTCCATAAAATACACAGTGTTTTTGTCACATATCAAACTCAATTTAGTTTAAAAATTAAAATAATGTACACATGTACATGAACATTTAAACCTAGAATAAACTTTTTTACAAGTGATCGCAAATTTCACATAAGATACCCGAAACAATCGGTAGCATTAAAATGGGGAAACATAGGTAACAAAATATTCAAATTGGCACTCTGTAAGTTTTGAATAAATACAATGCCACGTGGTCCATAAAAGCAAGCAGTTTCGTGAAAACTGTGCAGAATAATATTTGTGCTGTCAAATGAATGGATTTCGCGATCTTTTCGCAAAAGGCCAACAAACATGATCAACCCGGCTACGCGTGTACTTGATTTGGCGAGATCGTCTCCTACAATAAAAGAAATCCGAGACTGAATCAAGCTCGGGGAACAGCGATGTTTTCAATCACAAATGTGCAATCGATACAAATTTTGTTTTCCACTTCTGCGGAAGCTCTTGATGTACACAATAACGCTACATTTATTGCTAAACCGCGGAGGCGTAACTACGTGGGATGGAAGGGGGATTCCCATGGATGTCTGTGCTCCTCGGGTGGCCCCATTGGACATGAATCAACATATGAAGACATTGGAAACCACAGTTCGTTTGATTTCAGCCCTCCCTCCAAGTCACCGGTTATACGCCAGTGCTAAACTGTTTTATGACATCAAAACAATCTTCGGAGGAGTTTTATTGGGTGTGGCTTCCTCCCCGCCCTCGCCAAGGATCCTTCAGGATTTATTTTACTGCGTCGTCACCCGAAAGCCCTGGTTTTTTATGCTTATCACAATGCTACAAAATACAGAACTGATCGTCCCAACTAAAACATAAGAAACAAAATTGTAAAAGTGAGGACGGTCAGTCGAAGAAAATTAAACAAACCAAAACAGGGGGAGGTGTCGTGCTGACGTGCTCTTTCTGCATAAAAGCAAGCACAAACTCTATCAAAGACAGAAATAATGTTTATACTTTGTTCTGTTCGGCACATACGTGTAATCATAAATATATACTTTTGTGATGAAAGCAAATTATAAAAAAGATCCACGTAAGTACGACATTGACTCTCAAAATTGGCTTGAAATAAAATTTGACAGTATGGTGTTGTAAAAAAAGTATTATTATCTTTCATTAAAATGATATTTCAATATTTATCACCTGGGCAGAAAATGGGGTTTGTATGTGAACACATCATCTGCAGAGAGTTAATAGAGTGCATATCCTGAGCCGGGGGCACGGTTGTCCGAGTTGGTATACCATCTGTTTTTCTTCGTTTGAATGATGAGATTGACGGCTGACACCAAGGGCAGATTTTTGTCTTCTATCTGGTCACGTGCTGACAAGCCGCCGATAACAGTCTGAAATAGAATATTGATGAACACAAATTGATCAGCAGTTGATTTTGCCAAAATAGTAGAAAAAGGGTGGGGATTGATTTGCCGTGAGGCAGCCCGGGCGTACAGCCCGACGTGACCCGCAGTCTTCTGGATGTCTTGCTCTGTTTATCTTTCAATTCAATAACGAAATATACTCATCTGGTGTTTCAGAACAGAATCCTAACAACTGCGCCTGTTACTGGGATACTTTAAACCTATAACACCTGGAGTAGACCTAGCTATAATATGCTGGACGATGGTTTGATATATAATCACAATATTTGCAGCATTTTGAATTGAAATACTAAGGCAAATAGGGATGCAGAGCCATGCTGTACAGTATATTATACTGTATCGATACATATCATCATGAACTTTTGGCATGGGCCTACGAAAGTTAATGTACAGTTTCACTAATCACCACATCAAATATCGCAGCACCGAACCTTTCGAATGATCCTACACTGTAACTCTAATAACGATAATCTTTGATTAATTATAAATTTCTGTTTTAATCATAGAGCTATATACAGCTGAACCTCGTTGAATAAAAGGTCCTTCGGACTTGGTAAATTACCTTGTTATAACAGGAAACTGGTATTATCATCAATGAAAACAATGAAAAAGGAAAAAGAAAGGATTGGGACCTAAAAAGTTCCTTGTTATGAGCAGAATCTTGTATTTACAGTGCTCTTATTAACGAGTTTCGACTGTACAGCTCTATGGTTGTAATGTACATGTATACAGAGTATGTGGAATTCGGAACAAGCTAGAACGAATAGTCCAAAAATAGTCCCAAATTCTTCTGGTACCACTCGGCCTAATACAGCAACACGGTGGAAATGAACTTACAGAATCTAGTGCACTTTCGTGACCGTACTCCACCAAGTCGGTGGCGCTGACTTGGCTGAGATCCGCGTGGAATCTGGCTCTCTCCATTGCGTCGATAACATTATCTTCGAACCAAATAGTCTGTACTGCCATCTACGTGGGAGCATGGAGGAAGACATTGTCACCGCCAAGTGCAACTATAACGAAAGCCTATAGTGCCATCAAGTATATATGTTCAAAAAGTGAAGTATATTTTTTTCTAAGATCGTTTTATGAGACGTTTCTGTGAGATATATTTTTTAGAAACATCGTTTCTAATGTGGGAATTTTTTTACCATTGATATAAGCAAATTAACAGGTTTTAGCTCTTGGACAATACTTAATTTTTGAATATTGCAGAGTTAAGCTCTGGTGTTGGGATACAATCCGAAATTTGTGAAGGTTTAATTGAATTTAAAACACCTCTTAACTTTCCATATGCGGTTGTATTTCGCTTACCATGGCAGAAGCCGTGATCATCTGCAGCCCACCAGACGCCCCAATCACGGCCTTGACCTCGTCATCCTTATCAACGAGGACAAGGGGCGTCATGGACGTCAGGGGTCGCTTGCCCGGCTTGATGAAGTTGGCAGGTGACGGCTGCAGCCCGTGCACGGCAGAGCTGCTCGGCAGCGAGAAATCGCCCATGGCCGCGTTGAATATGATCCCGGTTCGTGTACCGCGTACTTTGGCACCGAAGCTGCCAAACAGAAAGAGATGAAAATGAAAGACCTACCGGCATAAGCTTGATATCTCTCACCAAATGACAGTTGAAAACATCTGCAACCATTTCGCACTGCCTTGTAGGTCTAAACGCCTGAGCGCAATATGCAGTATAAATTTTAAGCAAACGGTTTTTAATTGTGGCTTTGATAACCACAGATTTGATTGAATAGGCAAATTGTTTCACAGTTCACACGACTGTACCTCAAAATTTACCCTCATATTATAAATCATACACCTGGGCGGATCATCTTGTCACAAACAATACATGTCTGTCATAATTGCTTCCAAACGACATGTGGAAAGGCGCCATTCTTCCATTACCACTACCTACTGCAGATGTTCAGATGTTCACTGCCAATCTCCAAACGCTTTGTCCATTTACATTTGTTTTGTAATGCTCATTATGACAATAATCTTAACATTTCTATTAATAGTACAGTAGGTAATCATGTTACCAATAAATAGAGCTATTATTATTGCCGGGCTTTTCATCATGTTTAACCCAAAATCAATTCTTTTTATCTCAGACCCTCATGGCAAAACCAGGACATTATGCACGTACTCGGAACTGATGGATGTGGTATAGGAGACAGCATTCCCCGCCTTGTCCTTGACCGAGATGTGAGTGGCACCACCAGCGGCGTCCATTTTGGGCGCGTACTTGCTCCCGTATTCTGGGAATTTTAAAGCTTTGTCCTGGATCTTCTCCCTGGTAGCGGTAGCCGTCGAAGTTTTCACCAATTCATCCGTGACCTGGATCCAAATGGAAATAATGAGAGACATTTTGAAGTGGATAAAAACACAACATTTTCTTTTTATTAAAACATTTTTAATTTAATCAAAAATTAGAATGTCAGTCAAGGGAGGTTCTTAAAATGACTTCAATGTTCTAAAAACACCATGACTGTATTTTATCATTACTGCAGTTAACACATATATCAGCCAAAAGTTTTTATATTTATCTCCCTTCTGGACGTGAGAAATTAATGTTCTTCATTATTTTCTACCTCCTTCACGCTTTCCTCAAATTCTGGATCACCAAGCCGACTTCGGTCAGCCAGGGCGAATTTGTACGCCTCCAACATACGGTGGTAAGTCTCTACTTCATTTTCCGTGTTCGCTGTGCTTCCCCAGTATAAGTCGTAGCCTTTGGAAAAACGCAAATACAGTGGAGTTTAAAGGGGAATATGGCAAGGGCCACGTGGCTACTCATCTTACTTCTTTTTAACAACAAGTATGCATGACACCAGGGTGTTTTTGAGGAAAAAATGGAGTTCAAGAAACAAGATTTCAACAACGAAAAATGTGCCGGTGTTATATACCAAAAACAAACTACCACCATTCCAAGATGTAATAACCATCCCCACACAGAATCATGATCATCTTACCTTCCAGAATATTCAGGATGTAATTTGTCAAAATGCCACTGGACGGTGGAGGCGGGGCATAGGCTGTTATACCCCTTGCAGCATACAGTTCCCCGCCACCAAGCTCCACCGACACCGTTTGCGAAATGTGTGCGCTGTAGGTTTTCAAGTCCTCCAAAGTGATATTGCCTCCTAAGATTGCATGGAAAAGTTTGACAATGAGAACATAACACGCTGATGCAGTAGTCTTCTAGCACTTCGATATAATCAGTGACCTTCTTGACCATCAGGACTACGTGAAAACTACTCATCAAAATTTAATTGAGCTGGACACTCTCGCTATATAATGTACTGACAAAATAGACATCACATTTTAGAAGATGCGCTGGCAACTTGCGAGGGATGTATGAGGAAGCATGCCCGAAGCGGCTCACCTGTATCGTTCACATCGTCCACAATCTTCTGTGCCAACTCTCCTTTATAAAATCCATCGGCTCCTGACGCAGCGATGGTCTCAAGAGTTGCCGCCAATTTGGGCAAGACAACTTCCTCCCCGCGCTGCTTAAGTCCATCACCATCCATCAGTATTTCACTGCAAGAAATTAGCACAGAGAATTCCGGGTAAGTTTCATGGGGCTTGTGTAAACTCTGAAAGTGTTAAAAATTTTCGTCGGTAGCAGCACAAAACGTGAAATACCTTGTTTCAACTTTCCACTCGACACGATAATGCTATCCATTTCCCAAGTAACCTGGCCCCTCAAATTTCGTATTCCTCTGGCAGATACACTGTTGCCATGTATAGCTTTTGTTTCTTACAACGCAATTTTGCTCTACACATTCTCTGAATCTCGAAAATTTAAACTAGGGACTGGACGTTTTTGAGTGAAAATTCAGATGGATTTAATTACCGCAATCCTGGATCTGCAAGAATGGCCTCCTCGTTTGCTGCAATGGCATTGGCGAGTGCCTCACCGATCGAAAACCCTCTCTTCGCCAGTCGGATGGAGGGCTCCACAAGGCTTGCCCACGACAGCGCCCCGCCGTATGTTTTGTGCGCTTGGTAGAGACCGGCCACTTCGCCTGGAATCGCTATAGCCATGCCACCTGAGAGATAACATCATTCATGCTGATTGACAAATACTGTACTAAGCACACTTATAAATTCAATGATATCGTTAATAGCCCTCTCTCCTCTGTGCTGTAATCTTCATGTCGGCTGCCACACTTTGATTGTCGTCAGGTTAAGCCTCAATATCTACAGATGCATTCACCCATTCTGGGGACAGCCCGTGTTTTTATTTAGTGTTTTGATGGCTTGGTGCGGTTTTTAACACTTTGATGATTTTTTCTTTTGCAATTCCAGCCTTAAGATCAGTTTTTTGAGTGTCCTTGTGTACTGCCAAGGTTGTTCTGCGTATTGGTGCAACTTTGGCCAAGTCGGAATTAATCAAATAGGTCCAAGACACAACAAAATGATCGTATGTTCTAACGAACTGGTATAATTACTGTGAAGAACAAGATTCCTTCCAGGGGTATAGCAGCACACATTATTACAAGTTTGGTACATCATATTGAGTAATATCTATCAGTGTGAACAAAAAGTAGTAGTAAATGATTTTTTAAAAATTCCAAATTTTACAAAAAATGTCACAATTAATAGGGAGTGGTGCCAAGGTCTCCCTACTTTACGGAAATACAAACAGACCCCAGCCTTAATCATAAACTTAAAGAGTCAACATTTTGACATCAACTCCCATATTTTCGCACATCCATAAATCGTGGGAACAAAGATTAAATAAAAATATCATCAGAATAATTGACTTAACAAAAAAGGTTTGAAGCGAAGGCTTAAGATATTTTGACCTACAATATGCTGCCCTGGTAATGCGCGTTTGGTGGACATTACCTTGAGTAGCTTCGCCTTCGCGGTCAGTGAACATGTCCTCGCTGGCCCCGGCAGGCGCCACCGCGTGTCCATTGATGGCCACGGTCGTGACTCCGTTCTCCACGTTCACGCTACTCTTATTGTAGAAAGTCAGGTAGCCGCCTCCTCCCACACCACCAACGTGAAGGTTTAGCACGCCTACACAAAAGGCTGTTCCTATGGCAGCGTCTAAGGCGTTGCCGCCGTTTTTCATTAAATCCCTGAGGTGTGCGCATGCGCACAGAATGAGTCAAAGAAAAAAGAGCAATGTGGTTTGACATCTTATTAAACCGAGGCACCAACTTATCTGCTTTTGCTTTCACGATTACAAATTATTTTGATTTCAGAGATATTTTACACAACATACAAGCTGCAAAATGAGCCAATGTACGATGGTCTTCGGAAGGTTTTGGCGTTTTATTGTATTCAGAATCGTTAAAATGTCAACGAAGTGTGGCATCCTTTGATGAGCACACGAAATAATTTATGTCATGAGGAACGAGGAGCAGTGCATAAGTCCCTGACAGTCCCTCACAAGTCATTCAGTCTTCAGTCAAGTTACAGTGTAGGCCTATTTAAATAAAATGGTCATAAAGATGAACAAAAAATTTGACTGGAGCGGGATTTGAACCTACGACCTCCGAAATACCGTACCGGTGCTCTACCAACTGAGCTATCCAGACCCATTGCTGGTTGCTCTTATCATTTGTCAGTATCTTTGTTCAGGAGGCGCTAGCCAGAAGCCATTAAACCTGAAACATCATATGGCCAGGGATCACGCCCCAATAACGCGATATAACGTGGGAAGTGGTGAACAGGGATCACTCGAAGAGGATACGGCTTTATGAACATAAATCAAGAAACAAACTACATGTATAAAGGAAAACGGGCCAGATAAAATGGAACAAACGCATTCATTTGTCTCTGCTCGCTCTGTTACGTATGACTGGTCATGTGAAAGGACTTGTCACTGGACTTGCGAAAGGATTTGTGATGGACTTAACTACAGCACTGAGTATTATGATGTAACACAGAACTCAGTTACATGTCACAATGCTTCAAAGTAGTCACAGGCGCACTTTTGTTTCATCTTTTAAACTGAAAAACAGTCAACATGCAATGTGATATATATACGCATGAAAACACACTTCAAGATTTCAAAATCCAGACAAATACAGAAATACACACGTATAGTAAGATTTCCTTACCTTCCAACTTCAGAGCAGAGTAGGCGATCGGATGCCACAGCACCATTATAGAATTGGTAAGGATTTAATTTTGGATCGGGGTGACCCAACCCCAGACCCAAACCTAGGGCGACAAAGAATCCCACACCCAGGAGGACAACCATGAGGAGGAACCAGTAGGAAGGGACGGAGCGCTCGTCCTTTGTCCTACCCCCGGGGTTCTTCCTTTTCCGTGCGGCTTCCCTGGGGAAAGGAGGAAACAAAAACGAGTAGAAATAGATTCAGAGCCCGACTACGGGGGGTCGGTACATTTAGAGGCAATTCGATAACAACAAATGACGGTCATTTCATGTCCAATCACAGAATGGGTTACACTCTAGTCCTTGCTGTTCGGAACGTAGTTAGTGTAACTGTGCTTTTATGTTATAGAAAGTCACTTGCAAAACTATTTGAAATTTCGGTATAATGGACACAGCCTCAATTTCTAAATTATCTCCCTAAGCTGTGTGCCGAAATTGTTGATATTAGTGTCTGTCGAAAGGTGACATTATCAGGAATCCCCACATGCGACGATTTTTATTATATCGGAGCAATTGAAGGCATGATGACCGTTTGATCTATAATTCGACACCTGAACCTGTATCACGTAGCCTTGAGGTGGGCCCTTGATGAAAATCATATCCAGCATTTTTTACAAAATATCCCAAGCGGCATAGAGACATTGTTGGCTTGTTTGTTCACCTCAAAATTGGCATACTCGTTGCGATATGTGACAGTCTAAAGTTTTATTACTGAAACAGCATATAACCGTAGAAAAAATTCAGAATAGTGCTAGAGAAAACAAAATTTTAGACAGAAACTTACACGTCATATTTTGTCTTTCCATGGTGTGCCGATATACTTAAACTGTAGAAAAAGGCAAATGAAAATAAAAGTTGTAGCAGTTGTATAAAAGGTTCTGATAACAAAAGATACAAATCCGCGACGTAAAATACCTAAATGCTGGCATCAAAGGGTGAATGTACAAATTAAAACAAAACCTGGATTAATTTTCCCAGGAAATTGCGTAAAGACTTACTCCACTTCGTCAAATCCATGTGGTTCCCCTGCCTTCTCAGTTGGGTTTCCGTCACGTCCCGCAGCTTCATCTTCTTGCTGATATCTGTGGGAATTGGTAAATGCAAACAGCATTATATTTTTGGCAGATAGTTATATCCAGGATATCACATCCCTGGAAAAAAATGGTAAAATCTGTACATATTTATGGGCGATGCCAGTACGGGCAAAGGCTACAGCTCTTTCTGGGCAGCGGCAGATTGACAACGTATCAGTAGCGGTTGTGGGGGGGGGAATTTTTATTCCCTTTCATCCCTTTTTTGTTTTATTTCATTTTTCCCTTTCTACTTTTCAAAAATATTTTCTAAAATTTTCCAGGGAAAATTAAGGTAGTTGGCCTTTGTGCCCCCAGACCCCATGGTGTTACTATCTCTATACGAAACATAATGTATACTACAAAAAGTATTGACTTACATCCATTCAATTTGAAACCTTTTAACTTTTAATTGATATGAAAAGTCTACCATTTCAAAATGGCTTCGTACATGCACATGTATAAGAATATTAATGCATGCACGATATACGCTGTAAAACTGAAGTGATGAAGTATACACTGCAGTATTTGAGTATCAAATTTCACTTGTATGAATTTCTTTAGACAAGTAAATGGGTACTCATGTACTCCATCAAATAACTACTTCATGTCGATCAAGAACGGGAAAAGTTCACAAAGTTCAACTAGCAGGGTGCCGTTCCTATTTTGGGCAAATCGGGAGGAAAAACAGGTTCAAGAGCGATAGGAGGCACATCGTAAAAATGTGGAAGTAATTTAGGCCGTGGCGGCATCAAGATTTTGTACCACTGTGCCTCGTGTAAGTCATGAGGAAAAACTGGTTTAATAAACCAAAACTCCAAAGCCTTTTTCCCATGAATCTCTTTGAATTCTCGAACCAACCCTACATTGAGCAAGACCCTAATAGCAGTCACTCCCCAAGCGTCAACTTTCAAGGTGCTCACATGCTCTCTGTAGGCCTATTCCTTAGATCTGCAAAATTATCCAAACTCTATTGTAGATTTTGAAGGAAATAAGAGGGTCGGGCTTATCGATTTATTTTATGTCATCATAGGGGCATCAGGAGTGTGCGGAAGAAATTTCCTTGATAGGAAAAAAAAAGAAGGAATAAACTGTAAAGGTCAACGACAGTTTGAGTCGACTATATGAATGTGATTGTATGGCGACATTGGTGACATCGGTAGTGACGGTGGTGATGGTGGCCGTAGGCCTACAACGATGACGAAGGCCACGGTGACGAGACTTATATGACAAAGATTATTTTGTCTATACCTAGCTTTTAATTTGGATGTGGAATTAAAACTCAAGGTGTCACACATACATGACGTTGCTCTTTGTCATAGATTAAGATACGTGACAGAAAAAAATGAGATGTTATCTGTTCCACACACAACAGACGTCCCATGAACTATTCCGATAATTTTGCCTATTTCCCATACAACAGCCGTGACCGCACCGTGGCCCTGCGACCTCGCACGCTGTTCTCTCACGCTGATTTCCTCCTTGCATGCCCGACAGCTTCTCATGGTATATTACATGAGCAATCACCAACTGCGTTTCTCGTGTAGCTAGTTCATTTAGGCCCACCTGACAACCCTAAACAGGACGAGATTGGTACAACAGGCAAATTCAACCATGAAAAATTAAATCAACCAAGTGGGTGTAATTTTTTTATTGTATATTTGTCCAAAAACAGCCGAAGATTCGCCATTCGCAACGCGTTCTACGCACACACTCCTTTTTGCTTTGGGAAACCAATGTTGAACCGATATTTATCAACTCGACGTCCTCTTACCTGTTCTCCAGCCGACCATTTCCGACACAGAGTTTGTAACCCCGATTTGTTCCTTTGCTCGTGTGCATTTTATCTCTCATTTTTTGAATGAATCCCCTTTTTACAGTCCAAAATGGCTGTGCCAAAAGACCACGGATATTGTGTACCGTTTAATATACACAGTCCATTTAACTACGTAATGCTTGACCTGTCCTGCCTGCATGCGGTAAAAATACCGCAACACGCTCACGCAATATTTCCACGTACTGCGCAGCGGTTGTCAGGATTACGGCATGAATATTAACAATGTACCAAGGCCGCGTAGCCCTGACTCAGTGGTATTCGAGGAATAAAAAGAAAAGTGGGGGTGGGGAGAGAATGCAGTACTACGGAAGATTCTACAGGCCATCAAATCGATATCCAAAGTACGTTTGAACTCATGCAGCTGAGTTGAGCACACCTTCAAGAGTTTGCAACGCGTTGGCCAATAACAATGCGCCAAATCCGTCGACCCTTTTCAAACGCGCATTGGGTTGTTATTATTAGGCCTATTACGATTATCTTTGATTTACCAGGGAGACCCATTTACGTATAATTGTGGTCTTCCATGGTGCCCTGGGAAGTAAATTAAGTTAAAATAAATAAAAATGGGATTACTAACACCAAAGATACAATGTACTCAATTATACAATGCTGAAATTAGTCAAAATAAATAAAAAGAGATAGAATTACGAGTACAATATAGTACAATATGCACAAATAAACAAGGACAGGGACAAATCAAACCCCACAAGGATTAAAATAGTAATGAACAAACTACACGTAAAAGTAAATAGAATAATTATAAAATGCATTGGGAATAAAAACTAGAATAAAATCATGATGATTACAAAGAGGTAATTTTAAATTACAAGACAGTACAGTATATTATGGAATAGTTGAATTACCAATTTATCATACAAATAAGACAACAAAATACATGTGTAAATATAATTAAAAAACAGAAGTTCAAAGGTTTGTTTCAAAAGCGGTTTAAAATGTGACAAGGATGGCGCCGAGCGAAGTGTGGTACTCAAGGTATTCCATATTCTAGAGCATTCAATAATAGGGTTATGTTTGTAGCACTCAGATTTGTAAAGTGGCATCTTTATTAAATACTAGTGTTGTGGTCAACCTCTGCGGCTTTTGCGACATTCCTTGAAGGTACGGCAGTGCAAGATCACGAGTACATTAAAACATAAAAACTGCCTTTAAGTAAAATGAATCGGTGGTGTAATGGCAACCACCCTAGTTCTTTATTGAGTTCGTTTGATAGAGTGTCAACCCTTGGACAAGATTAAACGTGCTGCATACTTTTGCATCGACAGATATGTCGACAATTGCAAATTTCGGTGCATTGTGATTGGCCAACGTGTTACAAACTCTCAACGTTACAAATGACGCGCCATTGTGAATCGCCCGTATTGATCAGGTATAACATCTTAACTTACTATACCTGATCATCCGAAATAGTTACTTTGACTTCTGAATCGAATTCTACATCTTCAGATGAAACTTCTTGTAATCAGGTTTATTCCTATAGGATATGTTTACCCGGTGAGATGAGCTACTTATATTGATTTAAATCATCTGTTATCTTTGCATAAAGATAAAGATAAAATATTCAGTGGAAATTTCAACTGAATATTGAATCCAATCCAGTAAATTTGGAGGTTTTCTACGAATCAAGTAGAATCCGATCCACTTCAAGCTCGTTTAACCCCAAGTCATTTTTAGAACATTCCTACATCTTCAACCGTTGAGAATTCGCGCAGGCAATCCAGGTTTTGTTCAAGTTTTGTTTTTTAATTGTTTGTTTCTAAAGGAGATTGTGTGCACGATGGCCGAATTTGTTGCCTATGCATGTCAGAAGTATGGGGGACTCGCTAGAAGGTCTACTGAGATTCATGACGTCAGACATCTGACATTTCAGAAGCAATTCCACAAGGCTATATCTGTATACTACTCAAGACATTAGCTTCTTTGCGGGTCAAAACGTCATAATACTTCACATGGGTTGTTCAAATTTCTAAAATATTCAAGGGTTATTTAACCTGAACCCTATCGATGTTTTTTCTTTTTTTTCCCCCATATTTTCAATGGCCAGTGCAAACCATTTTTTGCTTTTGTTTGTTTTAAAGTTCAAGGATAAATCACGCAACACCAAAGTGAGGTCACTAACGATCAACATCTTCGATTCAACTGACAATCTGGGACAAGCTGGCCCTAACAATCAGACTAACCACTAAATACAAAGAAAAGGAACATCTAGGAAAACATTCTAAGCATAGCCTTAATCATAAAACACGGCAAACCCAGTTCAAAAAGAAAAGGATGCATGCACATGTAGTATTTAATGTCGCCCATAGTGTACAAACTCTAGGGAAAAATACAAATTTTCTTTTGTTAAAATGTATGTCTACTAAGGCGAAAGCCTAACTGTTTTGAGTATGCCGTATTCGAGCTCTTTGTTTTGGTTTTGAGCAGGCTTGAAATAGTTGAACTCCTAAAGAGATTGTAAAAAAAAACACATTCGTTCCAGTTCCTTTTGAATAACCTCTATTTTCTAACTTAACGAAAGCTTGACCCAAATGCAGCGTTTGGCACAGTTATTTAAATTGCCCCTTGCTCGACGCTGGACCTGCAGGACGGAGAGCTTCGATGATGGAGGCACAACCCTGGATCATCCATTCCAAACATTCTTACTTTTTGAAGTCAACATTAGTTAACGAAATTTCAACGCCATGATCAATATAGGCCCATACGTGTGGATCACTTGGTGCATGGTACAGTTGAGGCTGACTTACCCGTCGTTCTCCATTCCGTGTCCCTCGTCTAGCCCTGCTGATACCATGGCCTCGGTCCTGTCTCTAGTGGATTCGCGTCGAGCGATCGCAAAGATATACATGGATATTTAACCTCACACAATTATGTAAATTTCAGACATCTGATAAGGCCTCGGTTTAAACAACGCAACAAACCCTGCTGGTTCCAACCAAGGGTGTGCCACAGTGACTGTCCTGGACTTTAAACCAACGTGTTCTTTTTTTTTTTAAAGCCCGCAAGCGCGACCTGAGAGGGTAAACATGATGAACAATAGGTTAGCTCTGGAATAACTAACAATGCGTACATTATTCTGTGCTTCGTGAAATCTTTAACGGCTGGTCGGTCTATGCAAATCTTTCCATTCAAGTTGGAGGGTTCAAATAGGCAGTGCGTCTGCACCCCCTTTCAGTCACACAGCCCAGGCAACTTGGGGGGCAGAAGGCTGGAATCGAGTATTATGAGGCTGACAGAGAGGAATTTTACTACATTTTGTAAACAAAATGCATGCATTGATAAATGCAGAACATGAAAATATATGATCAGCGTGAAAATGAAATATCCAGATCTATTTCTAACTCCATGATCAGAGGTTGTAAACCAACCTTTCCCATTTGGAATTTCCAGTTTTAAACTTTTGCAGAGAAGTAAAAGTTACACGTGTAGTTGTTTACTTTAACCCTTTCCCCTAATTCGACATTATTGTAGTACGTAGTAAACAAGGCTTTCATGCATGCAGGATCTGACACCAAAAGTAATATTTTCGCCTTTTCATTTTCTGTCTCCACCTGAGTTGCCTGATTGCACTGACCTTTGGGAAGTATTTTTGTTAACTTTGTTGATTTTGATTGCTTTTCCACACGAATTGCCAAGTGAAGTTTCTTGTCTGTCTTTATTTTGGGGAGTTGAGTCACATGCTACATTGCACCGATCCCCCCCCCTCCCCCAGCGGAGGTCGTACCCCCGTAATTTTTGAAATTTCCAAATCTACCTAGCCTGTGTACAAGCCGCAGTTCATCAAGTCGGCTTTCGGCCCCCAACAAAATTTGAGCATCTCCGGATACTCTCTAGAAATGCCACCTTAGTTATGCCACATCATGTTGCCGAGCCGTGGCCAAAGTTCAATTCAAGTTTCACCGCTTACTTCTGCGGGTACTTTTGCCATTTCTTTCGTGCAGGACTGCAGTTCTATCTAAATACATGTAGGGCCTATGTAGGATAGCTAAAAAATATGAAATAATATATAAAGTATACGTTTGCCTTTTTATCGACCATTTCCCCCCAAATACAAACAGAAACAAATTTTGTCATTACTAAAATGTCATTGAAATGATAATTAGTTTTGTTTGGTAAAAGACCTTGCAAAGAGAGAAAAGAAAAAAAAAGCTACATTCCCATGCCGGGAATCGAACCCGGGCCGCGTGGGTGAAAACCACGAATCCTAACCACTAGACCACATGGGATCTCTGAACAATAATGAGAAATGTAGACTTATAAATATTTAATTTTATTCGTAGTTCAAATTTCAGCTTAGTACTAGTAGTTAATGACAGAAGAATATATTGTGGGAAGTCCAGTTTTCGAGTGACGAGAGATCAACTGACGTAAAATACCATCAGACTTGCTGAAGATCTTCTCTCCTCCCTTCTGGTGTGGGAAGTTAAGGCCATGGCAGCCTAAGTTGCACTCGTAAATATCCTAAGTTCATCCTATTTAGGCCTAGTTTACAAGATACAAAAACCACGGAGGTCGCAGGGGCAAGTAATATTCATTACGGTGTCTTTTTAAGTTTCAAATTACAATGGTTCAAAGTCGCTGTTCGTGTATAACTGAAGTCACGTGACCCCACTGACAATTAACTGAGCATAAACATGCGGGGAAAGTACGGGCGCTTAGAAAAGACATGTTCCTTATATCATTTTCTCACTGCCTCGCAAATCGTTTTGCCCTCACATTCGGAGGGATGAGTTGACATATTGCAAAACTTATATTTTCTATGAAAATGGTCGATTCCTGCATGCGTATTAAACATCTAAATTAATACTTATGTTTCTAAGAAGAGTCATTCAATACTAATTAATAAGTAAATGCAGTGCATCACAGTGAAGAAGAAGAGACCACAGAAACTGTAACTTTTAAAATATACATGTATTAGCTGTTTGATAATAACATTGAAATATTTCCATTGCACACTAATACAGTTTCACTAAAAAACTGGAGCCCACCGGCAGCGCTGCCTTGCAGGTGCAGATAAATGACAAACTTTCCAATTCGCTCGTCGCCCAGGGAAGGGCTGATGGCCTTGCACGGGTTTTAGTGAAGAAAATACGTCGAGCAGGGTCACATGCAGCTAACAACGCGCAGAGTATTGTGGGTAAATTTTTACAGGCGCGCGAACTAGTTATCAGTACGGGCAATTCATAATAATGCGCCCCCAAGAGTTTGCAACTCGTTGGTCAATCACAGTACACGACATCTGTCAACTCAATGCGCATTTGGAAATTATCGATAGAAGTTCTCGCGTTGGGATTCGCCAACACTATTGCGAATCGCCCGTCTTCGATATTTTTATTTTTCTTCCAGTGCTTAAAATTAGTTTCTCTACACTTTATTAGTTCATCCAAAATCGATCAAGATAACCAGTGATTTGAAATGTATCTCCAAAAGACATGTGTTCAGTGATAACCTAAAAAGAAGATAAATTACCGTGATTGTACCGAGGCCATATTTTTATCATGTAAGCGGCGACACCTTGACATTTTTGGCTAACTTAACATAATAGGAAGTCACAACCTCGCGGTCGGAGGTAGTGCACAAGGTAGTAAATCACATGCAAAGCCATTAGCCCTTCATAGGCCGTGTTTGGGCGCTGGGCGACGAGCGCACATTTCCAATCAGTGATGTTAGAGTGTAACTAGCGCCCGCTTGTGACCGAGATGTGTAAATAAAAGAATTAGGGCCTTTTCCAAGAAACAAAACCACGAGAGATTAATAATTGGCATGAATGCTCATATGACGATACGCGGTTGTATCTTCTTTTGTGTTGATGGAATCTTTGGAATTGCTTTCAGATTTCCTGGGGGGTGCAGTAGACACAATAGCCTTAGGGTATACAGCTTGCGCATCACATTGGGGGGTCCCCCTTTCATACCTCTTGTCGTGCGGGGTATCTGAATGTTTGTAGAGATTGCAGCCTTTTAAACCCCCAGTGAAAGAAAGCAGCTAGCTACTTCCTGCAGAGCACACGGACTTAATATAAGCTTTGGAATGAGTGGTTCAGCATTATGCGGGAACAAACATACCATTGTACTCGAGCCCGGTTGCCAAGATTTACTGGTTCCAAAGCCTGAATGCCGCAACACTGTACCTATACTGATCAAATAGGCCTATGCCACTGGGTTGATCAAACAGCCACATGTAATGGTGGGCTACTGCTTGTACTGGGTATTAGAGTCATTAGTCTTAAGGGAGTGTCAATAATGACGTGATGAGCTAGAATTAGTGAAAAACCCCTATTTCATTGATCTTATTTATTTTATTTGGTGGAAACCTTCCCAAGAAAAAGATCAGTCAGGTCAATTTAGGCTATCGGTGAGGATTATTGTTAGACTTTCAAGGTAGCGTTGGAGTATCTCATCAAGCCAGGCGCCCTCTTGTGTTTATCCTGAGAAAGTTCATGGTGAAGCTTCTCTCAGCTTCTCTGAGTTAAAGGCAAGCTGGTAGCATGATGTTTGGGTGTAAACTAACATCTACCTTGTTTCTGTTCGTGTTCGTAGATTGATTTCGGGATTCCATTTTGAATTTTTTTCTCTGAAGTTTGTCTTTGAACTGAACCTCAGAATCATCGGCATGGATATCATATTCCCTGCAAGACTCCCAGCTTCAGAGTGTTTTATGGGAGGGCAAGTCCAGAAATAACACTTGGCGCAATTGTGTTCGTATGGTCAATGACCGAAGAGGCTGCAGTGGGGAAGAAAAGTAATGAAAGGATACCAATTTGCTTGCATGTTGTTTTGGCGTCAAGCATGGTCGACTCCTCGTCTATTCTGCTCCATTGCAGTGATTCCAACTGCAACCTGTGTGTTATTATTGAGGACTTCCACCCCCTGCAGCCCATTCATGCCGTGCTCCCCACTGTCATTTTTGCACAAAGTCGAGCCTGCGCCAACAATGAATCCCCTCGTAGTGACTGCTCCGGGTCCTGCTATTCTGGACAACTACAGTAAGTATTTTTGAAAAGACACAGACAGATTGTTCTTTGATTCGATCAGTTCTGAATTGATATATTGCGTGCATCAGCAATGAAAGGGGAAACGAAGCAACAAAAGGATAAATCTACAGCGGATACCGCGTGGCATTCATCCAAGCAACTTATCGCTTCCGTATATTGCTATCAATCCAAACAGGCCGGTTCCCGCCAATTGCCTTTCCGTGTTTCCCGCTCACCGGAATCTCCCGTGCACTCTCAAGGTCTGCCGTCTGATCAGTGAGAAGTTTCTCTGTTTACGATGAATAACAGGAATAAGAGCTCGTATACAGTGACAAAAATGATCGTTCAAAATTGTCAGACAAGAGGGCCTTCCCTCTTTCCACACTGTCACTGCACGACTTTGTGATCTCAGATTGTTTTGTCCTGCATCCTTGCGTCTTCTTTTCCTCAACTCATAAATTGGCTAAGAAAGGTTTTCCGTTTTTTATAGCTCAAACGGGACCTGCATTGAGCATGAATCATTAAGAATAGTTTCACTTGAATCTCGGCGTCCGTTGTTGGTGTTACAATGAAACACGAATCATCGTCCACTGTCATCCGGAATCTGTTCCAAACCGAAAATAATCCACATGTTATTAATAGGGCGGATGCAGATTCAATAAGGAAGACGAAAAAGCAATACCAGTTACTCATTCGACGAGAAAAATAACTGTCGTCACTGGCCTGGACGTTATGGCGCTGCAACGACTCCAGGTGTGACCTGCGCTTTGAGCATGGGAATATTGAAGCCATCAGATCTTTTTGACATTTGAGATCGATATTGGTCTTGGTTCAAAACATGGGTCCGCAGCTCTAGTACTGCTGCAGTCAATGGCTTACTGCACCGGCATAATTACTCCGGATTTTCAGCCAGACTGAGGAAGTCATTCGTATTATATTAACAGCTCCCTCTACCGGGTCCATGAACCCTGCATGGTCCAGCTGGATGTGGGAAACCGCTCCATCACGATCCCGAAACAATCACCCAGAATAAAAGAGGAATTTTGAATCAATGTTGGCACCTACCGCACCAGGAATATACAAAGGTCTGAATGAAAAGAGAGTCGATTTTCGGATCGAAAATACCTGGATTTTCCAAGTCGATCTCCATCCCGTCCAGACATCTGATTGGTTGACCCTGTGATGACGTACCGCAACTTGGGTGAGATTTCAGGGGACCAGCTGACAGCGTGGCTGACTCAGGCTCATGCTATAGCATGTTCGGCAATTTCCTCGGACTTGGATGAATTGATTAGAGGCCTGTTGGTCCGTCACATGTCACCGGGAGGCCTGCACAGCTCATTAGGAAACTCCAGCAGCCCTGCCATTGGAACAATCAACAACCAGTCAATCATTGTCTGGAGCTGGCCCGACCAAGTCACTTCACAACGTGCAGTGTGAGTAGCGGGCTTCGTAGCGGGAGCTGCTTGATCGCCAACACCGGTAGCTGGGGTGCTCGTCCCCGTGGCTTCTGCGTTGAGCAGCCTGGTGATGAATTAGCCAGCACCGGCCCACAATAAGAATTAAGCTCATTCCCCATTGAGCGCGAAAAGCAGTGACTCACAGCAGACAAGAGGGCCCCTTTGAGACTGAACATTAACATTAGAACAATTTGCACTGAGACTCTTTGATATTTTGCAATACAATTTGGGGGAAAACGCTCCACAAAATTCAGCACAAGCCTGAAAAATCGTTTTTGAGCTGACGACCTGCAATCTGAGGTGGTCTGGTTTTTCAATCCAGGAAACATTTCAGTCATGGAAGTACTGCGGAACTTGGAGGCCTGCGGTACTAGCCAGCTGGCCGCTGCTCGCAGGATCATCTGTACCGGTTTCCTAGCTCTGCTCGTCTTGTTCATTCTCCTACCGACTGCCGCCGTCAGTCAGCGGGCCACGTACCCTTCTCAACCAGTATCTAGCAGTCATCACGGCCATCACTATCGGACCAGGTAAGCACGGACATTCATTGTTGGGCGAGTTACCGGGGCGGGATGTTGGAGTTGATTTCGGACTTTTTGTACACGAAAACAGTGACAACTGCGTTTCAAGTTGCTGGGCCCATGGCCAAGCCATATCGCATGCCGAGACATTGTGTGAAATTATTGATCATTGTACATGTACAATGGGGAGGCTATGCCAGCCTAGTTGTCACAAAACCCCCAAAATTGTGGGTTTAACATCCGCCGACGTGAGAACGCTGCGGACAACGAATCCCACAGTTCTGGGGGTTGTTAATGTGATTTATTACACGTAGCCAGAGTAGACAAGGGATTTTGTTTAGGCGTGGGGATGAGGTGGACTGGGTTCAGGGAAGACAACCTAAAGGGTTATCAAACCAGCTGCGAATTAGCACTTACTCAGCGGTTGGAAATTTTGCGTGCATCGAGGGGGCCATAGTTGCAACTTACAGATGCTACAACCCCCCCCCCATAATACCGGTACCCCATCCAGTCGGTCCTGGTTTTTCCCACTCCCTGTATTCCCCGATATTCCCCGCAATGTGTTGTAATTCTCAATACGATACTCTTATGCTCATGGCTGTACAATTAGAGGAATTCAAAATCAGGTGTGAACAAACTAAGTTGACAAACGAAGCGTTCGCATTACGTGGATGGAAGTTGCAGTTTGCTTATTGCGAGCACAGAGGTATAGGATACTGTGGCCATTTGAATTGTCTTTTAGATTTTTAGATGTTAAAACAGTGCTTGGAGTGAGGATTTTCTCAATTTTCTGAGCTTTGAGAACAGTAAAGAGAACTTCTCGTCACATCATTACTGCAAATTTTTTAACTTCTGTGTTTGCTAATTAGTGCCCAACCCCAACAACAGGAAGCGAAACACAGCCCAACCCTTGACCAAAAGCGGCCGTCGCTCAAAACAAAGTTCATGAGCTACACCCAACAACTGTTCTATTGTGCTGTTGTAGGTCAGAACAGTGGAGCCAGACACAACTGGTAGAAGTTAGTCCAAGTACAAAGTTAGCGGCTGCAGGCCTCACATGGAACTCACTTGTTTTCGTGAGCGTCACTCACGCTTGAAAAAACGATGAGGCTCACCTTGTCTGAGCGCTCTGTTATGTGCATAGAGAAAGGAAACACAGATTTCCGTTCCCTGTGGATGAAGTGTGTAATAGGTCCCAAAATATTTCTCGGTGTAAGAACTATGCTCGTGTCTTCTGTGAGGCTGTCATTGTAAATAAACTTGTGCCAGATGGAGGCGGTTGCTCTAGTCCGCTTGACAAGGAAACCAGTGCCCACGTGTGGCACACATTGCGAGCGAAGTGTTACAAGGTTTCCCAGATGTGATTGCTATTTGCTGTCCTGTCGGAAATAATTACAGCGCTACGACTAGGCCAATATGTATATATATGTTCATGTATGATGGTATATCCCAAATGGACCGAGGAAAGGTCGTGTGACTTACCTTGTAGTTAACTTAGAGGTCAGCATAAGGTCTATGACATTGCACAAAATTAATCATCATACATCAAGCAGCGTTTGTGGCTGTTCAAATGGGGGGGGGATACTCATCTCCATACCTTTTGTCAGATTCTTGCTGAAGGAAAGGAATTCCTCAGTGGGTTCAGCTTTCTAACGTCTGAGGTTTTTGATTTTTGATTTTTTTGAATTCCACGACGGTGATGACTGCGATCGTCACGTGATTACCAGAAACCTGTCGGAGAAAAACAGTTTGGCATTTTGATAAGCACGCAACCACCGTACCTGCCGTTGTTTATCCGCGGTGGACATTTCTGATCATTAAGCATGTACCAGCGGAAATAACAATGGAAACAACATGGGCGTCCCTGGTTTCCCATCCCACTTATGATACTACGTGACACATTACGTGTGGTTTCAGGATGTTGGCCAAATGTGCGCTGTAACCTTGCGATGACATTTGGAGCTGACTTGTCAATAAGTCAGGCTCCATCTCCCTTCTTTAACTTGTTTAGGTCAAGGTCTGTCCAAGGTCAGTTCATCAACTTGTTTTCCCCCTCCTGAAACGCCAACATTTACTTGACCTCGTCAAATTTTTCAGCACTTAACTAAATTAAGAGACTGCCCCCCCCCTGATGTTGTCTTCCTTTGTTGTAGCCTAGAAAAATTACAGCGCAATAGGTCGGAAAAGAATGGGGGAATTCGACCTCGGAACAGGGAAAGGGAACCTGGTCGGAAGAGAAGATGGGTATAGTATGCATCACTCAACCTCAACTCCATCTTTGAAGAACTAGATTGGATCTTAATAAGTGGTTGTACACGCAGATGTCCAGTACCAAGAGCTCCCAAGAAGTTGAAGAACACATCATCCG